>JADKLZ010016725.1:0-18404 GCA_021533235.1 Biomphalaria straminea | reverse complement strand
CTTGACCATAGTTCTAGTCTAGCATTCAAAACTCACCATCTTCTCACACACACACATCCACTACACAGTTGTTTATGAACTTTCAAAATCCGAAAAAAAAATACATAAAGGGGTGAGAGATTGTTGAAGTAGATGTGGTTTAGAGTGTCCTGCTGTAAGTACCAACTGCTGGCTCATTGCTATTCAAATATTAAGGACAGCTCTTGTTATGTGGAGTGGTGTCATGTTGATAATCTAGAGCTGAATTGTTGAGCTGTATATACATCCTAGTGTCTAGACATAACACGATATGAAGGGTTGAGCTCAGCAGGTTGTTCAGTCTATTGGTGCCAGCTCTTTCAGACCCTACTGTCGACCTGATGACCTTTGGCTTGTTGCTTGTAGACATCTGATACTGTTTATTCTATTTTTTTTTCTATTATGCATATTTCCTTCCTCTCTCTCTCTCTCTCTCGCTCTCTCTCTCTCTCTCTCTCGCTCTCTCTCTCTCTCTCTCTCTCTCGCTCTCTCTCTCTCTCTCTCTCTCTCACACAGTATCTTTCTACTTCTCTTTCTTCATGTCCTATTTAGCCTACATGTTGTCTTTACTTTTCTCAGGAAACAAGCCCCCCACTCTCCTTTCTTTTTTTGTTAACGTCTCTGTGTTTGAAGTCACTTTGTTTCTACCTCCACTGTCCCCCATAGATCCTACTCGTTTGTCAGGTCATTATTGTGTCCAGCTGTTTTCTTTTTGAAGTGGAACTCTCTAAACTCTCATGCTCTCTTTATTACCCTTTCTCCAGATGTCGTAAGACAGGATGCCCCTTTAGAGTACGCCCCTGTTGAGCCAGACATTCCCAGAGTGAAGATAGTCTTTGTTTTGACAGTGAATGGTCGTGCAGTCCGTCAGGTGAACAGGTTGCTGCGATTGATCTACTCTCCTTCCCACTACTACTACATACACGTAGACAAGGTAGGTATAATTAGGATAGGGTACAGGGTACATAGACATAGACTGGGTCAAGGGTACATAGACCAGGTCAAGGGTACATAGACTTTGGCACCTATTGAGACCTATGTTTGATTGACTGTTCCATTCTTTTCAAACTCAGTCTCTTTTGTCCTAAATTAACTGATGAGCTTCTAATGCATAGTTTTTCCCCCTTTTATTGTAGTGACTGTACTATTGACCTTGATTAAAATGTAACTTCAATAAACAAATGACAATATACCTAATAAATGTAGTTTTAATGCAAGATCATGCAAAGAACATGACCAAGATTCTGATATGGATGCAAATCTATAATTAGCTAGCACTATCATGTCGGATTTGTTCTGGATACAACAGTATTGCTAAGCAATAAGAAATATTGCTATTAAAATCATCTACTTTGTATACACTTTCTCTCACCACAATTTGGCGTCCTTGGCATAGTTTAGTTGGTCTTTTTATTATTTCAAAATCTCTCTCTATCTTCTTTGTTTTTCTTCTTTGTTTTTCAGTATGTTCCTTTGTCTTGCCCTATTTCAGCGTATATCACATTCTCGTCTTTTTCTTTCTTAATGTGTTTTATTGCTTAAGCAGGAGTCTTCAACTGGATCTTACAATCACAATGTATACAGAAGCAGATTTTGTGATTCACTTTAAAAGTATAATGAATTTTCAAATGTTGAACAAATCATATCGGTGAGCCTTCATAAGTTTTGCAGCGGGGCGTAGCAAGGAATTTTCCTTCGTTTGGGGGCCTTGGGGGCTTTACCTCTTTGTGGGCCCCTGCAGTTGCTTAATATTAAATGTTCAATGTAAAATTCACACATTTCAAATTCCCCCCCCCCCCCAAGCTACGCCACTGTTTTGCAGAAAACATTGTAATAGCTGAATGCTAAATACAACAGAGGAGTTCAAACTACTTAATTTATTTTAGTGTGACATATTTGTTTTGGAGGATGCTCTGTTTGTTGATAGTTCAAAACTGATGACATAGCCCATCCATCTATGTCATACACTTGTTTACCTTTTGCATTTTTTAAATTTAAGATTATCTACCATTAATTTTCTTTACTTTTCTCTCTCTCTCTCTCTCTTTCTCTGTTTCTCTCTCTCTCTCTTTTTGTCTCTCACGTAAAATCTCCTGTACATGATTTATGAAAAAAAAAAGCATTATTTTATCAGCTGGTTCTGTTATCCATAACTCCACCCTACAGAGACAGGAGTACCTATTTAGAGAGTTACTCCCCTTAGAAGACAGGTTTACCAATGTACACCTAACAAGGCAAAGATTTTCTACCATATGGGGCGGGGCCAGCTTGCTGCAAGCCCATTTGAGCTTTTTGACTGAACTGTTTGAAGATAAGAAGAACTGGACCTGGGACTATTACATCAATCTTAGCGAAAGTGATTACCCTGTCAAGTAAGTCATTACTTGGTCAAGTTTTTAAGCTTGATTGTTCACTCTCTATTTAGTATGTTTCAAGAATACATCAGAGTTTCTTTACTTGGTTGGCCTTTTCAAGACACAAACTAAATGTTTGGAATTTGTTTCCCAATGAGTAGAGACAAATGTCTTCACTAGATTCAAGAAGAGCATTAAGACTTGACTGTTCAAAACTTACATTCGTTTACATGTTGCAACTGGGTTTTTGTTTCATATCTGTTGTGTTGAGCATACATTATCTTGTTGTTTTTTTATATTATTTATTAAACCATGCCTGCTGTCAGTTTGTACACCCCAGTTAAACCGCTGGACAGTCTAAGAGCTGAGCCGAAGGCTCTTCGAGCTCTAAGTTTGAAAAAAAAAACCCTGTCTGAATCCTTCTGAGAACAAATATCAAACAGTAAAAAAAAACAACCTGCAGACCACACAGGTCTGTCTAGGAGAGACCTGAGTCAATGCCTATAGGGCATTGCTGTTTCCAATACCACTGACACTCCGGACACATGGACTAGAAATCATGGCGGAAGGCCAAGTAATATCGGGGGCTGACGCCATTTTCCTTCGTTATACCAAGCTAACCGTGCGGGATACGCCATTAATGAGTCCCTTGAGGAACAGCGCATGGATTTGTGACAGAGTCGTGGGAGCTTTCGTGCTACTCCGCGCCGTGCAAGGGGTGAACTCTCGTTCACCTGTGGTCACCTCCACGGGAGTCCTGTTTGTTACCCTTCGCCTAGCCACTTCCTCTGGTAGTCGTTTCCACGCGGGCACTACGATGAGGCAGATCAATGAGCCCACGCCCCAGTTAAACCAAGCCTGTGCTTAGTTTATACACCCAAGTTTATGCTTGTGAAACCCAGCCTGTGGTTAGTTTAAGTTTATTCTACTGAAGCCCAGTCTGTGGTTATTCTATACACCCAAGTTAAGCCCAAGTTAAGAACAAGATTAAAAATTTGTATTAAGATGTTGCTACTCATTGAAAAATAAATAGACTTTTCTAATCTGAACTAATGTTCCTCTGTAATTTATTTTCAACTGATGCATTCATTTAGCTGAGTTCCTCTTTTGATTAGTGCATTTCTCACTGAAAATATATTGTTGTATTTTGCTGCATCAAGTAAAAATATGAATGTATTATTTATTTACTTAATGTATTAAAAAAAAGATTCTTACCTATTGTAAATCTTGTGTATTGACAGACCTGTCTCAGACTTGGTAGAGTACCTCACAGCTTACAAAGGTTTGAATTTTCTTCGGTCTTTTGGAAAAAATGTTCCAAGGTAAATGACATGATAAAATAAATCTTTAAATAACTGTCGTACTAACACCTGCTATTTATTTTTATTCTATTCATTTTTTGGGTGGAAAAAAAAGCAGTTAAGATCAGTTGATAGGGAATATTTACTTGATTTCTTTAAATTATAAGGTTTTGTGAATCTACTTAATGAGACTAGAGAAAGCATTTCTTACGCTTTTTTTTTTGGTTTAAACAATCATACAGAATGATTGTAAAGCTTGTTAATGATACTGTTGATTTATTTGGTAACACTAAAAGAGGTTAGGATAAGGTGGGGAGGGGTCATTCTCATCGCAGGATTGACGTAGTTAGGAGTTACTTAATAGTATTTAATTGTGCATCTCCCTCAGCTCTTAGTTTCTTAATGGTGTCAAGGAGAGGCAATGTCTGATTGGAAGTATTTGTTTATAAATTGTTGAAATTTAAAAGAATGCTCTCCTCAGGTTTATTAAGAAACAAGGAATTGACCAGACCTTCCATGAATGTGAGGATCACTTGTGGCGTGTGGCTCCACGTCCACTTCCTTCTGGAGTTATCTTTGATGGAGGAAGTGACTGGATTGGTCTGTTTAGAGAGTTTGCTCGCTATGCCCTCAATTCCAAGGACAAACTGGTGACAGGATTAAAACAGTATTATAAATACTCTCTTCTTCCTGTGGAGGTATTATAGTTTTTCTAAATGATTAGGCCTAGATTGTGTGGAAATATGTAGAATATATATACTATTGGATTCACATTACATAGATTTGATTGTGATTTATTTTATTATGGTTTTCCTATTTTCATTAGAATGCTTTTTGATCATGAAAATCAGAAAATATATTTTTTTTTTGAAATTTTAAACAAAATAAGTTTTTTTTAAATATTATAACTGAAAGAGTTTCCTTTCAATTGTTGATTTTCACATCCATTGCATATATTCTGCTGTAAAGGAGAACATGTGTACAGGAAAGTTAGAGAAATAAAGTCTATACACTTTTAGTTTGCTTTTGCTAAAACTCCTATACCATAAAGCTAAAACAAAGTGAAGCTTTAGTTAAAGAGACAGTTTTACTTTATTCATTTCTGAATGATTTTATAAAGTTATGCATCGTAACAGCTTATAAATTGTGATTTCCATCTGTTCCAGTCGTTCTTTCACATGGTGCTACAAAACAGTTTGTTCTGTAGTCAGTCAGTAGATAACAACCTTCATCTGACTAACTGGAGGAGGAAGCAAGGTTGCAAGTGTCAGTACAAGCACATAGTGGACTGGTGTGGCTGCTCCCCAAACAACATCAAGATATCAGACATGGAGAGACTTCTGGTGAGTACCAAACAGAAGCATTTTCATTTAGTTTTAAAATTCTATTTCTAAATTTAATAAAGCATTTTATTTTCTGTTTGCTTTCAACCACCCCTTATACACACTTTCTGATCACACACACACGCACACACGCATACATCTGTGTAGCATATAAATGTATCTCAAGTCCTACAAGTAATGTTCACTCACTGGACCCTTTTTTTGCATTTACTGCTTCCCTCCCTTCAGGTCTAGAACTTGATTATGCTGACTTTTGCTTCAAAGTGTATTTTCTCTACTTTCAAAGTACTCTGACATTGTCCCAACAGAAATTAAACAATCTAAAACAATCAGAACTAAACCTTATATGACAAAACTTAGTCCTAATTTTGATCAATCAATGTTTGTTATTTGAATGGTAATGTCATCTTTTACTCAATGTTATTGTTTCAGCACTATGACAAGAAACCAATGTTCTTTGCTAGGAAGTTTGAAGCCATTGTTGATCAGGAAGTCATCAACTCTGTGGATGTCACATTTCATGGATACCTTTACTCAGGTACAGAAGTCCATTGAACTGTTTGCGCTTTGCAAACATGTTTGTTTGATCTGGTTGTCTTTGATGTTATTTAGTCATTTTAAAAATGTTGCATTTTTTAGCAGAATGCCACTTAATCTAAATAATAATCTGCTATATTGTATAATTTGTATTTAACAAAGATAAAGTCTTATGTGGCATTGTCTAAATAGTATGTTGGATTGCACAGATTTTTTTTTTTCTTGCAAGACTATTCTCTTGTTCTTATTCAAACAAAGATATATCGTTAAACTTTTTTTGAAAGAGTTTGTAGAAATTTATGTTTTTTTTTAAATTTATATTTTATTCTATTGGTCAACAAACAAGAGCTACATTAACTCTTCATGGGTTTGAATGTTGATTCATGACAGGAAGTAATAAATAACAATTTTTTTAAAACTAATAATTTTGTCAATGAGAATATTTTGATAAAACATCTTTGTATTTCTCATCAGGTGTTCAAAGTTTGTCCAACTACTGGCAGAATGTCTACCATTACCTGGACAAGACCACCAAGGTGAAAGATGCTGCTCTTACCATCTATTCATCCATAGAGAGGCTAGCCTCATCACTCTTAGCTAAGGTCAGTTTGAGTAGATGAATTAATTGGAATTTCTGTTCAGCATGATTCACATTTTTCAGTTCCTAAAATATTTTTTTTTAATCATTTAATGTGTTGACCCAAGGGATATTTGTAAGATTTGTGTCTTGACCAGATATATAATTTTCTAATTACAAACAAAAAAGCTATAAAAGTCCTATCAAAACATTTTTGTCCACTCTGAAAGGGTGAAAATATTTTTTTCTATCCAAATGTTGAACATATTTCCAGAGTCAAAGAGTTAACTGACATTGTAATAAAGTAAGTTTAATAGATAAATCAACATTTAGGCCACAACTAATTATAGACTAAACTAATAACAAACTGTTTCTCTTGAGCACAGACCATGACTTCCTGTGCACTGAAACCCTTCAAACTTCTAGAGACCACTGTTTTCAATGAGGCAGATCACTTCCATGGTCTGCTGGTTCTCTTCTCAGCACAGCTACAGAGCACAGGCCAAATAGTCACCTTAGAAGTCCATGCTGAGCCTCAGCACTATTACACAGTAGTGGATAATAAAGGGAAGGCAGCAAGACTACAGTCACTAGAGGTAACTTTTTTTTTTTTTACTATGTTCTATGTGAGAAGTAGTGACAAAATCAATGTGTAAACTTTATAGGCAAGGTATTAAAAGCTATACAGCTAATTACCATTGTTACGACACAAGACTCTTCAAAGAATAACACTCTCAGGGTGTTCTATATATATATACTTTAATAACATATCACATCTCAAAACAAAACCATTTTCCTTTCGTCCCTTGTTAGTCTCTCCACTTCCTCCATTTCACCTCTCTACCTTTCATTATACCAATTCGCACCTTTTCATTCGCACCATGGTGCGCTACGACCGTAACACCCCCCTTGTTCGCCAAGTTCGATGTACATCGAACGTCCTCTAACAAAAAAAAATGTAAACCACAGCACCATATACTTATATTATCTTCATTAATTCTTATTCATTTAAACCAGGTAACAACCAACAACAACAAAATCCAACTGCCAAATTACACATCACCATTCTCCACATTACTACCCTAGGTTCCAAATTACTTGCAGCCATTCTAATATACCATGACCCAAACTTCCTCAACGCACCAATCAGCAATCATTGTTAATCTCATAATTCATAACTATAAAATAATAATTAACTCTATAACTATAATCATATATTTTAAATTTCTAACAAGTTTCATCCAATTCTCAATATAACATCATAAATATCTCAACATCTCACACAACTAAAATAGCTTCGTTACTCCCATACTGTATTCTATCACATCAATATACATACACGAATACATTTACACAATATTCCAATCTGTTATACGTATCTATTCACTACACTGCTAGTCATTATGTTTCCACCAAACTGATTTTTTTAACCATAATCTTTTGAATAATCAGCTGTAACAAAGTTGACGTGATCTAGCTTCTTTACTTCCTTTCAAATCTTTCCTTCTTAGATACATCGTGATAATGTATCAGCTATTACATTGTCTTTCCCTGGTATTGTCCTGACCTCAAAGTTGTAATCCATAAGTTGCAATGCCCACCTGGCTATTCTGTTGTTACCTAATTTATTTGTATTAATGAAAGCCAAAGGAGCGTGATCCGTCCATAGTTCAAATTTAGCTCCCATTAGATAGATCCCCAATTTTGTTATGCACCATACAATAGCTAGTCCTTCCTTTTCAATGGTGGCATATTTCAACTCCGTGGCTGTCAGTTTTCTGCTCACATATAAAACAGGATGTGGGGCACCATTCCATTTTTGCATCAGACAGCCTCCCATTGCAATGGCTGATGCATCTGTTGCCAAAATAAATTCCTTAGTATTGTCAGGTAATTTCAGAATGGGTGCCCCAGAAAAGAAAGTTTTAATTATGTCCATTGCTTCTTGACATTCTTCTGTCCACACTATAATATTAGGTTTTCCTTTTTTTTTGTTAGATTTGTTAGCGGTTCAATTATTTCTGAAAAATTTGGAATAAACTCTCTATAAACGTTGCATAGACCCAGTAGGCTTCTAATTTGCTTCTTTGTCTTTGGTACCTTAATGTTCAATATTTTCGAACCTGTTTCTTCCATTGGTGTAATGCACTCATTTTTAATTTTATACCCCAAAAATGAAATTTCACTGAGGCCAATTTTTATCTTTGTTGGTTTCAATGATAAATTGTTTTCTTTGATAATTTTAAAAACCTCTCCAAGACTTTTTAGATGCTCATCCCATTGCTCACTGAAAATGCATATATCGTCTAGATAACAAATTGTGTCTCTTCTATGATTGAATAATTTGGCCATCATTCTGTTAAACGTGGCTGAAGCATTTATCAAGCCAAAGCTCATCACATTCCACTGATATATGCCAGAAGGTGTCTTAAATGCCGATAATGGTTTAGCTTCTTGATTTAGAGGTACTTGCCAGTATCCTCTAGACAGATCCAACGTGCTAAAAATCTTTGCATTTTTTAGCCTAGTAATCATTTCTTCTGCTTGTGGCATTGGAAATGGATCAAATTTTGTGACTTTGTTCAACTGTCGATAATCCACACACAATCTTAAGTTGCCACATTTTTTTTTAACAAGCACGACTGGTGCAGCACATGGTGAACTAGATGGTTCTATCACCCCCAGTGTTAGTAGCTCATCAATTTCCTCTGTAAGGCTTTTCTATGGTGTAATGGAATCGTATATTGTGGCAGTTTATTTGCTACTTTGCCAGTTAATTCGATATCATGTTCTATAATACTTGTTTTTCCAGGTAAATCTGTAAAGATATTCTTATACTCCTCAATTAGTGCTTTGATTTCTTTAGCTCTTTCAAGAGGGACTCCATTCAATGTGACATCCTTCCATGTTTGCCTACTCTCTGTTGCCATTGTCTCTATTGGTCTAAATACTTCCTCTGTCTCCATTTCTTCCGTCACACAGGCACCCATTGTCATCAGCTCATCTTTACTCCTTTCAGCACTTCTTTGTCTTGATCGGAATTCTTTTAATAAATCCACATGAAATATTTTGAGCTTCGAATCAATGTCTATTTCATAATTCACATCGCTAATTTTCCTAGTTACTTTGTAAGGTCCCAGCCATTTTGTGAATAGTAAATTATTCTTATCCTTGAGTAAGACCAAAACATCTTGTCCTACCTCTAAGTCTGTCATTTTCCTATGTTCATTCACCCTTGAACGTGTCAATTCATTTTTCTCTAGTACGTTTACCTGCTTCTTCACATGTCTTTATAACGTGATTTCTAGTTTCTGTCACAATATCATAATTGTCCTTAGTTTCTACACTTTGTAATGGTGCTTTTATTTTTCTTGCCCCCTTTATTTGACATAGTTTGCACGAAGTCACATAGTTTTTTATGTCCTTATTAATAGAGGGCCAATAAAAATCCTTGAATATTCTTTGTTTCGTTTTATGCACTCCCATATGTCCTGCGTGCGCTACATCATGCCCATTTTCCTTAACAATCTGTCTGAATTCTCTAGGTACCACTAGTTGAATTATTTTTTCCCCATGCCATTCAATCTCTCTAACAAGAGCTCCTCTTTCTATAAAGAATCGTCCTCCTCTACCTCCTTTCTGAGCCAGTTGACGTAACACTGGGTCATTTTTTTGTTTTGTGATAAATTTTTCTTTGTTGAATATTATATCTTTGATTTCCATTGTTTCTGTGTTTTCAAGCTGTTTATCTTGTTCTTTTTCCTTAGTTGGTAACTCGAACAACTTTGCCAAATCTCCTTCCTCCACATCGTTACTACATGATCGAGTAGTGACCATTCCACAACAATTTTTCCAATCTTCTATCTCATTTTCCGTGCACTTCTTTATATTTGGTATATTGCCAATAATCAAATCAATTTGATCATGGTAAATAACACATGCATCTACGATACCTGTGTAATATGGTGTTTTAATGTTCACGCGAGCCATGGGTAATCGAACTGTTTTACCATCGAACATAATACATGCTTTGTTTTTTCCAATATATTCGTGATCTTCGACCAATTTTCGGTTGATTCCAACAATAGTGCTCCCAGTGTCCCTTATTGTTCTTGCAACCTTATTTCCGACAAATGCTTGAAAACAATCGAGACTTCCTGAGCTCGATAACAACGACAAACTGTGATCTCTTCCATTTCTTCCACCGTCATATCTTCCTTGTCTGTTTCCTTGATATCCCCTCCAATAGTTATTATATTGGCCTTGTCTGCTATCTATTTGGCTCCTTCCGCCGTCATATCTTTCCTGTGTATTTTCTTGATATCGCCTCCTATAGTTATTATACTGGCTTTGTCTACTATCTGTTTGGCTCCTTCCTTGTCCTCTAAACCTATTCTGCCCTTCATATCTAAATTCTATATTGTTGCTATAACTGTCTTGTGGTTCTCTAGCTCTATTAAATGCTACCATTTCCTCAATATCGCTACCTCTGTTTAACATTTTTTTAGGGTGTGCCACTTTGTAAGCCCTTATTAATTTTACCATTTCATCCACAGATTTCGGCTTTCTCTCTAGTAGGAATATTTTTAGTTCGTCCTGACTCTCATAAATGACTTTATCCAGCAAAAGAAATACTTTCAATCCGTCAAACGTTTTTTCTATTTTTGATGACCCTGTCCAATTGTCAAAGTAGCTATTCATCTTGTCAAAAAATGTCTGGGGATCTTCGTTGGTTTCAATCGTGCAATTGACATATTGTTGACGATAAAACGCCTCAGTTTTTCCAAATGTTCGTAGTAATTGCTCCTTTACTATTTGGTAGTTATTCTGATTCATACAAATCTTTGATGGGACCTCTGCTGCAAATGATTTCGATAACAAAAATGTCCATTTATCTTCTGGAAAAGCCAGTTCTTTCATTTCAGTTTCAAACTTCTTTAAGAAAATATCTATGTCTATTTTATTCCCGTCAAACATTGTACCTTTATATTTCGCCAATTTATTTCCAGACACATCCTTTATCTTTCCAGTACCTTCATCTTTAGCTTTTTCTTTTTCTATTGCCAACTTTTCTTTCTCTATGGCTAACCTTTCTTTCTCCAAAGCTAGCTTCTCTTTCTCAATTTCTTGATCCATAACTAATTTCTCTTTATTGATAGCCAACTTCTCTTTCTCAATTTCTTTATCCATAGCTAATTTCTCTTTATCGATAGTTAATTTCTCTTTCTCTCTTTCTTTTTCCATGGCTAGCTTTTCCTTTTCTATGACTATCTTCTCTTTCTCTCTTTCCTTTTCTATGACTAACTTCACTTTCTCTCTTTCTTTTTCCATGGCTAACTTCTCTTTCTCTATTTCCTTTTCCATGGCTAGTTTTTCTCTTTCTATTAATCTTTCTTGAACATATTTTCTCAGCTCTGCTCCTTCTAATTCCAATAGTCTCCCTTCTTCTTTCAAAGCAACTATCTCAGCTTTATCCGCCATGTGTACAAATTTTTTTTGATGGAGTTATCTGACCATATCTATTAATTATAGTTGATTCTCATATACTTAATGCCTAGACCAAACAATGTTCATATGTAACTGTAATGTAATGACACCAACATGAGTACTCCACTACGCCTTCACATAGTTGAATATAGAAGATTATCTGTCCTAATGATTATAATCATATTAATCTATATTTAAACAAATGTCAATCCACCTGGTTCATTCATCAATAATGTCGTTTAATTAATTTTCAAGAAAAGGTTTATGTTACCAATGAGCTTGGTAGGTAGGTAGATCTAGTTACCTAAAAATTATACGACGCTCAATCTCCAATAGATCTAGATCTAGATTTATTTTATTTTTTTACACTTTGTAATAATAATAATACCTCCGTAGACAGGAATTAAATACAAATATAACGTAGGTCTTGCCTTTTTCGTTGGGCGCCACTTGTTACGACACAAGACTCTTCAAAGAATAACACTCTCAGGGTGTTCTATATATATATACTTTAATAACATATCACATCTCAAAACAAAACCATTTTCCTTTCGTCCCTTGTCAGTCTCTCCACTTCCTCCATTTCACCTCTCTTCCTTTCATTATACCAATTCGCACCTTTTCATTCGCACCATGGTGCGCTACGACCGTAACAACCATGCTATATTCAATCAAAATTCATTCTATGGCTAAAGCAAATAAAACTGATTTTGAAAGTTTTGGGAAACATGGAATTTAATTTAAACTAAATAGTTTTTCAGATGTAAGTCAATGTGTTAATACTAGCTGTCTAAATGTTTAAGGAATAACTTTCTGTTTTTCTTTCCCTAGGTTGGTACTGACTTTGATGTCAAAGAGTTAATCTTCAGAAATGATGGAAATTTGATTGGGCCTTTTGATGAAATCACTTTACGCCATGCCTGGCTTCCTGGATCCGAATTTTCTGTCTCCATTGCTTGGGTGGACCCTACCAATGAGATAGCAGCCTCTTATGATGTGCACATCCCATCAGTCTACCATGTTGGAAACCAGAAACCATTTCTCAACAAGCCCCTTCGACCAGGCATGTGGAAGTCTTGTGTGATGATTGACCTCAAGTTGGTGGCTTGCACACAGTTTCTGGTCACCCCACTCACCTTTTACAACAACAGGCCCATTTCTTCCTCTGAAGCCCACCGGGTTCACCAGGGCCCCAGTGGTCTCTACACTAGTACAGACTTTTCAGAGTTTAAGCCCAACCTGAACCTAAATGATGATCCCAAACTTATCAGTGAAGCCAACCTAAACAGTAGGAAAACTGGCCCTGAGTTGGAACAGTGGGTGGACATGCTGGCTAAGTTTTTCTGGGTGGTCCAGAACACTTGTGTGACAGAGATTGTCAGTGCATGCCCAATGCTGGTTCCCTGTCAGAATGTCTCCTGGAGCTCAAGGTCACCAGATCTGAAATCAGACAATAGATATATAGGTGCCAAGATTCCAGTTGTTAGCTGACACGAATGGATGCTTAGTGTTATTCTATTAATTTTAGTAATTATCACTTCTCTGCTGTTTGATTTTGTGTCAGAAATGTTATCCTACTTAAAATGATAATTTTCCCCTCCTAAACATTTGTGTGTGTGTGTGTGCAACAGTGTTGCAACTGCAGCTTGTGATTGGAAAGGTTTAAAGAAGAACAAAGTGTGTGTGTTAGTTTTGTTAATAATTCTAAAATGTATATTGACAACAAAATCAAAACGATTTGACTTGTAAAACTGAGAGCTATTCATATCTGTGGAGTGGGTACATGCTAGGGGGAAGTGGTGATTTTTTGTTTTAAATAGTCACAAAGTTCTGTGGCTGGGAAAAAAACAACAATGAAAAAAAAGTAAATGCAAAGTGTTCATTTAACTACCTGACCTATGTAGATGGAACATACCTTAAGTGCCTTATTTGTAATGGAATCATGTTTGTTTTCACATGTCATTAATGCAAACATTTGACAATATAAACAGTGCTTCATCATGGAATTTGTTTATGTCAATGGAATCAAAATGTTGAAAGCTGTTGTTTGCTATTCTTTCTTATTATTTATTTTGAATGTCTTTAGATTCATTGTAATTGTAAACCTTTGCTTAATAGTTTGCTAATTATGTCTATAAATTAAAGCCAAACTTTATTAAATCTGAAACTAAAAGAATGATCTGAATATATTTTTATTTCAATTTCTGCTTAATTTATAAAGAAACAATTTGAACATTATTTATTGTCGCATTGTTATTATGTGTAAAAATATTTTATTTTATTTTAATAGTTTTTAATTATCACACAGTATACTTTTTTCCAATGAAAAATGTAAAGTCATAAAAGTTATCTTTTCATATCTTTTTTTAAAACTGATACTTAAGTTCAAACTAGTACTATGGTCAATAAACACACAAAATGACTCTGGCTTCACTTTAGTTTATCAAAGCCAGAATCTGACTCCTGCGTTATAGGAAGTAGGCCATTGCTATCTGTACTAGCCTGCATCTTTTACAGACACCTGGACATGATTTGGAGTGATGTGGGAGGTATCTCTAGTGTAACTAAATCTGACCAATAGTATTTTGGTTCTTGACACAATTGAATAGAATTGAGTCCCTGGAAGGTGGTTGGTTTTATATTTGTGTCCTTTGAATATGACAAAACAAACTCAAGGGATTCTTGAAATGGCAGGTTTCCATCTCTCATTTATTTATGCTATACACTTTTGTTGTTTATTGTAGTAGACAATTTATGTTGAAATAGTGGCTGTTCTTACATTTTAATTCTACATAATGTAATAAGTCATTATTTATTTATTTTTAACTTATTGCTATAGCAAATCATACATTTATGACTGAAACAAAATGTATTCATCTAGATTGTTCTAAATAGTTATTCTGTAACTGGGGAAAATCTGTCACTGGAACTGTACATGAGTTGAATATTTTTTTTTTTACACTAAGTTATACACTACTATTTTTGGTTAATATTTAATGCACTTAAGTCAAACAAAATTTTTTTGTTTATTTTGTCTGCTCCTTATGATATTTGATTCATACTTACAACTTTAGTGGAACGTATTTAATACCACTTTTTTCATGTTACATTTCTTTTACACAAATGTATATTTTTGTTTTATTCTAACTTTATTTGTGGTATAACCATAGACATAAATAAATATAGACTGGAAAAAGGAAGTAACTTCATGTAACTTGAAAACATGTATATCTATTGAATTCGGATTTCCAAATTATGAAAAACTTAAAAATTGCATGATCTTCAGTCTTAAAGATTAAACAAAATTTATAGACATAAAATAAGGTACACACAATCGCAATTCACAAATTTTCGTTTCATAAAACTCTCTTATTGGCCAGTCTATATTTATGTATGTCTATGGGTATAACATTTATACATTTACTTTCTATCTAATTACTATTTATACAGTTGTTGTTTTTTTATCTGACTACTTTCAATGTTTATGTTTATACTCGTGTCTCCTTGATTGCTTTACAGTTTTAATGGATCTACGAATTGTTATTTACTTACTATACTAAAATAACTTAAATTCGAATGAATATATTTTACTACAGGAATCATCTTCCACCATGGGTCTATTTTGTTCATTCTATGGCAGTATTAATTCTAAGGGTTGCTAAATCAATTTGTTTTTGATCTTTGATCAACTCATGCTTGTTCCATTCCTTAATCAAAAATTTACTTGTTTAAGGTTTTAAATCTGTCATCAAAATGTATTTAGTATGATTAATATTGAACGCAGCCTTCCATCCTAATTTGTCATTGAACGAAATAGCTTTGAACAAATGGCTAAGAAAGCACTTGGACCAATGAGCTACATTTTTTTTTCAGTGTTTACAAATGTGAAGATCTCATAATTATTATTCACTAACAACGTAAGCTTTAAGTGTTATACCCATTTAAGTTTTATGTCTGTGTGCGCATGTATGTGGCTTTTGGACCAAAACTGCGTATTGGAGTTAATTTCTCAGGAAGAGTGTTTGTTTTCATTTAAAAGTTGTCTGTGTGTTGTAGAACAAAATATATCTGGGTTGAATAACAAGATGTATCTGGGTTGTAGAAAAAGAAAATGTACATGGAATGTGTACTACAGACTTTGAACAAATGTTGGCCACTTAAAAAGTCTTGTCCCAATGTTTGTCTCCTGTATCTATACTTTACATTAAAATCTTGTAAACACACTTGTATCTGTGTGCATTATGAAGTGCATTTGTTCAAATCCCAGTCCGTTGTCAGGACTCGCTGAATTTGTGATATTAGTTATGTATTTGATTCTCCTTATTACTGTACATTGTGGGCTTTTACGTATTCGCATGGTTGGATTCAAAAATGCTGATAGCTGGGTATTTTCCTTTTTTTTTTAAGTTACCCATATTTTATGAGTTTTTAGCAAAGCTAAAAAGAAATTCTTATGCCATGTACCTTCTCTCCTTTCCCCTTGCAAAAAAAAACAAAACGAATCCCTATAATTGAGTACATTGTTTTATCTTCACTTTGACAGATTTGTCTTCTTTAATTTTAAGTAGTTCAGCTGTGTTCATTAAACAAGTAACTTCTGATACCAGAGTTACCAAGGGCAGCATTAGAATAGAACCTGTGAATGGTAGAAAATATAATATTTAATGTCAAAATTGTATCTCTTTTAGACTTAATAGTTTTGAACTATTTGGCCACATTTTCTGAAGATAATAATCCATTGTCTGAAGATAATAATCCATTGTGTTCCTGCAACTAGTCCAGCTGATACAAACTTCATCTCATAATGTCTCTTTGATGTCTTGATTTTGGGGAAACTCTTTAATGGGCAGATAATGTATTGAACTGGAAAGAGTTATCTATTTTTAGACATTTTAAAATATACACTTTGATCAAATTAATCTCTTTTACATTTGTAATTTTTTTTAGGCCAGAATATTTAGTTTTGTAATGAATGTATATATCATGAAATGGGTGTGACTGATTAGCAAATTATTGATGAAATTATTCCATAATGAATAAACTATAGAGAGTGAAATACATCAGAGGCTATTGACAAACAAATTGTGTTTCTCTTATATCTACACCAATTTTCTCTGTGCCATTAAGTCCACACACCAGTACATTAAAATCATTTATTCATTGTGTATGTGCATGCAGAGACTGTTGTTTGGCTGATCATTAGTTTACTAATCATTGAGCCCTTTTTAGCTGACCATTAGGCTACTAATCAATGAAACTTGTTTGATGGATCACATATATGTGATTTTTCTTTAATACAACCTTTGGCATTGGTAGTTTTTTTGTCATGACTAGGTGTTGCTGCTATCAAGCTACTATTACATATACCTGGATACAAATACACATTAAGGGAAGGACCAGGAACAAATAATTGTGAACATCATAATATTCAGAGTTATATAGTATTGATATTTAGTATATATACATATATATCTACATACTCTGAAAATTGATTAGATAGACATATGTACCAGATGTACAATGAGATATTACTGGAAGTTGATACACTTTAGTATAATTTTATTTATTTGATAACAAAAAAAATATGCTATTGAACTTATTACCAAAATGCTAATAAATACAATAACAACACCATTAATTCTAGATTGTCACTTTATGTATAAGTAATAAGAACAGAAGGGACAACATACTTTCTATGTGTTAATAGGAAACATATTTGATGTTGTTACGTCCCTTGGCATAAAAAAAAGTTTTAAAAAATGAAGGCTGTAGATTTATTCTTACTGAAGACCAGCGTTTCCCAAACTTTTGACCTATGTGTACCCCTTTTAGAATTTTAGTAATGCTGAGTACCCCTCGCCCCCTTCCCTTCTATGTAGTGACATTTATATGCATGTATATCAAAATTTGGTTCCCTGGCTGTTCATTTTAATCTGAGAGACTGTTCCACGTCCAATAGTCTGTTCCTTTTTTTTTTTACTTTAAGTCTACAAATGCTGAAAAAGCAACTTCTCATAAATATGCAGTTGGCAAAGATAAGATGTATTTCAGATACCAGAGAGTTAAAATGCCTGACGATTCTAACCTTTTTAAATCACACAAATGAAACGTATATTTTGAGACAGGTAATGCATGTCTTCTCACTCCCCCATGCATCAAACCTTTATAAGAACTTCTTTATTCCATTGGGTACATCAACAACTATACATCTTTTACAATTAAGTATTGAATTGGAGGCATTCATTTATATATTTCTAAAGTCACAAACTACACAATCTTTTTGACCTTGTAAAAACATCCCAATGTTTGTGAAATGTATTTGTAAGATGTAATAATAACAGTGATTACGAGGTTGTATAAATATAACAATATTACATAATGTGAATTAGAATTTATCGATAACTTATTAACACAATATAATAAATGGATATTTTAAAAGAAACCTGCATAGTTAACTGAGGTGCAATGCGTGCCCACTCCAAAGTCCTCCCATACCCCTGGGTCTATGCGTAGCCTTCTTTAGGAAACACTGGTGTTGACTGACAATGTTTTGTTGTTCTCAATAACTTGTGTCCATGTTTGTGTATGTCAAAAGGTCTCGGGACCAGATTTTGATACATCAGGTCTCTCGTAGGTGTGTGTTTATAACAAGACTAAGTGTGAATTCCTATAATTGGATGCACCTAGTTCTACAACGGACTGCAGGGGCGGCGGCAGGCTCGAACCTGGGACCGTTCTGTTTTGTTTGGGAGGGATCTAAGCTGATTTCATTGTTATATCTGTATTA
>JADKLZ010016724.1:0-18402 GCA_021533235.1 Biomphalaria straminea | reverse complement strand
CTTGACCATAGTTCTAGTCTAGCATTCAAAACTCACCATCTTCTCACCCCTTTATGTATTTTTTTTTCGGATTTTGAAAGTTCATAAACAACTGTGTAGTGGATGTGTGTGTGTGAGAGATTGTTGAAGTAGATGTGGTTTAGAGTGTCCTGCTGTAAGTACCAACTGCTGGCTCATTGCTATTCAAATATTAAGGACAGCTCTTGTTATGTGGAGTGGTGTCATGTTGATAATCTAGAGCTGAATTGTTGAGCTGTATATACATCCTAGTGTCTAGACATAACACGATATGAAGGGTTGAGCTCAGCAGGTTGTTCAGTCTATTGGTGCCAGCTCTTTCAGACCCTACTGTCGACCTGATGACCTTTGGCTTGTTGCTTGTAGACATCTGATACTGTTTATTCTATTTTTTTTTCTATTATGCATATTTCCTTCCTCTCTCTCTCTCTCTCTCGCTCTCTCTCTCTCTCTCTCTCGCTCTCTCTCTCTCTCTCTCTCTCTCGCTCTCTCTCTCTCTCTCTCTCTCTCACACAGTATCTTTCTACTTCTCTTTCTTCATGTCCTATTTAGCCTACATGTTGTCTTTACTTTTCTCAGGAAACAAGCCCCCCACTCTCCTTTCTTTTTTTGTTAACGTCTCTGTGTTTGAAGTCACTTTGTTTCTACCTCCACTGTCCCCCATAGATCCTACTCGTTTGTCAGGTCATTATTGTGTCCAGCTGTTTTCTTTTTGAAGTGGAACTCTCTAAACTCTCATGCTCTCTTTATTACCCTTTCTCCAGATGTCGTAAGACAGGATGCCCCTTTAGAGTACGCCCCTGTTGAGCCAGACATTCCCAGAGTGAAGATAGTCTTTGTTTTGACAGTGAATGGTCGTGCAGTCCGTCAGGTGAACAGGTTGCTGCGATTGATCTACTCTCCTTCCCACTACTACTACATACACGTAGACAAGGTAGGTATAATTAGGATAGGGTACAGGGTACATAGACATAGACTGGGTCAAGGGTACATAGACCAGGTCAAGGGTACATAGACTTTGGCACCTATTGAGACCTATGTTTGATTGACTGTTCCATTCTTTTCAAACTCAGTCTCTTTTGTCCTAAATTAACTGATGAGCTTCTAATGCATAGTTTTTCCCCCTTTTATTGTAGTGACTGTACTATTGACCTTGATTAAAATGTAACTTCAATAAACAAATGACAATATACCTAATAAATGTAGTTTTAATGCAAGATCATGCAAAGAACATGACCAAGATTCTGATATGGATGCAAATCTATAATTAGCTAGCACTATCATGTCGGATTTGTTCTGGATACAACAGTATTGCTAAGCAATAAGAAATATTGCTATTAAAATCATCTACTTTGTATACACTTTCTCTCACCACAATTTGGCGTCCTTGGCATAGTTTAGTTGGTCTTTTTATTATTTCAAAATCTCTCTCTATCTTCTTTGTTTTTCTTCTTTGTTTTTCAGTATGTTCCTTTGTCTTGCCCTATTTCAGCGTATATCACATTCTCGTCTTTTTCTTTCTTAATGTGTTTTATTGCTTAAGCAGGAGTCTTCAACTGGATCTTACAATCACAATGTATACAGAAGCAGATTTTGTGATTCACTTTAAAAGTATAATGAATTTTCAAATGTTGAACAAATCATATCGGTGAGCCTTCATAAGTTTTGCAGCGGGGCGTAGCAAGGAATTTTCCTTCGTTTGGGGGCCTTGGGGGCTTTACCTCTTTGTGGGCCCCTGCAGTTGCTTAATATTAAATGTTCAATGTAAAATTCACACATTTCAAATTCCCCCCCCCCCCCAAGCTACGCCACTGTTTTGCAGAAAACATTGTAATAGCTGAATGCTAAATACAACAGAGGAGTTCAAACTACTTAATTTATTTTAGTGTGACATATTTGTTTTGGAGGATGCTCTGTTTGTTGATAGTTCAAAACTGATGACATAGCCCATCCATCTATGTCATACACTTGTTTACCTTTTGCATTTTTTAAATTTAAGATTATCTACCATTAATTTTCTTTACTTTTCTCTCTCTCTCTCTCTCTTTCTCTGTTTCTCTCTCTCTCTCTTTTTGTCTCTCACGTAAAATCTCCTGTACATGATTTATGAAAAAAAAAAGCATTATTTTATCAGCTGGTTCTGTTATCCATAACTCCACCCTACAGAGACAGGAGTACCTATTTAGAGAGTTACTCCCCTTAGAAGACAGGTTTACCAATGTACACCTAACAAGGCAAAGATTTTCTACCATATGGGGCGGGGCCAGCTTGCTGCAAGCCCATTTGAGCTTTTTGACTGAACTGTTTGAAGATAAGAAGAACTGGACCTGGGACTATTACATCAATCTTAGCGAAAGTGATTACCCTGTCAAGTAAGTCATTACTTGGTCAAGTTTTTAAGCTTGATTGTTCACTCTCTATTTAGTATGTTTCAAGAATACATCAGAGTTTCTTTACTTGGTTGGCCTTTTCAAGACACAAACTAAATGTTTGGAATTTGTTTCCCAATGAGTAGAGACAAATGTCTTCACTAGATTCAAGAAGAGCATTAAGACTTGACTGTTCAAAACTTACATTCGTTTACATGTTGCAACTGGGTTTTTGTTTCATATCTGTTGTGTTGAGCATACATTATCTTGTTGTTTTTTTATATTATTTATTAAACCATGCCTGCTGTCAGTTTGTACACCCCAGTTAAACCGCTGGACAGTCTAAGAGCTGAGCCGAAGGCTCTTCGAGCTCTAAGTTTGAAAAAAAAAACCCTGTCTGAATCCTTCTGAGAACAAATATCAAACAGTAAAAAAAAACAACCTGCAGACCACACAGGTCTGTCTAGGAGAGACCTGAGTCAATGCCTATAGGGCATTGCTGTTTCCAATACCACTGACACTCCGGACACATGGACTAGAAATCATGGCGGAAGGCCAAGTAATATCGGGGGCTGACGCCATTTTCCTTCGTTATACCAAGCTAACCGTGCGGGATACGCCATTAATGAGTCCCTTGAGGAACAGCGCATGGATTTGTGACAGAGTCGTGGGAGCTTTCGTGCTACTCCGCGCCGTGCAAGGGGTGAACTCTCGTTCACCTGTGGTCACCTCCACGGGAGTCCTGTTTGTTACCCTTCGCCTAGCCACTTCCTCTGGTAGTCGTTTCCACGCGGGCACTACGATGAGGCAGATCAATGAGCCCACGCCCCAGTTAAACCAAGCCTGTGCTTAGTTTATACACCCAAGTTTATGCTTGTGAAACCCAGCCTGTGGTTAGTTTAAGTTTATTCTACTGAAGCCCAGTCTGTGGTTATTCTATACACCCAAGTTAAGCCCAAGTTAAGAACAAGATTAAAAATTTGTATTAAGATGTTGCTACTCATTGAAAAATAAATAGACTTTTCTAATCTGAACTAATGTTCCTCTGTAATTTATTTTCAACTGATGCATTCATTTAGCTGAGTTCCTCTTTTGATTAGTGCATTTCTCACTGAAAATATATTGTTGTATTTTGCTGCATCAAGTAAAAATATGAATGTATTATTTATTTACTTAATGTATTAAAAAAAAGATTCTTACCTATTGTAAATCTTGTGTATTGACAGACCTGTCTCAGACTTGGTAGAGTACCTCACAGCTTACAAAGGTTTGAATTTTCTTCGGTCTTTTGGAAAAAATGTTCCAAGGTAAATGACATGATAAAATAAATCTTTAAATAACTGTCGTACTAACACCTGCTATTTATTTTTATTCTATTCATTTTTTGGGTGGAAAAAAAAGCAGTTAAGATCAGTTGATAGGGAATATTTACTTGATTTCTTTAAATTATAAGGTTTTGTGAATCTACTTAATGAGACTAGAGAAAGCATTTCTTACGCTTTTTTTTTTGGTTTAAACAATCATACAGAATGATTGTAAAGCTTGTTAATGATACTGTTGATTTATTTGGTAACACTAAAAGAGGTTAGGATAAGGTGGGGAGGGGTCATTCTCATCGCAGGATTGACGTAGTTAGGAGTTACTTAATAGTATTTAATTGTGCATCTCCCTCAGCTCTTAGTTTCTTAATGGTGTCAAGGAGAGGCAATGTCTGATTGGAAGTATTTGTTTATAAATTGTTGAAATTTAAAAGAATGCTCTCCTCAGGTTTATTAAGAAACAAGGAATTGACCAGACCTTCCATGAATGTGAGGATCACTTGTGGCGTGTGGCTCCACGTCCACTTCCTTCTGGAGTTATCTTTGATGGAGGAAGTGACTGGATTGGTCTGTTTAGAGAGTTTGCTCGCTATGCCCTCAATTCCAAGGACAAACTGGTGACAGGATTAAAACAGTATTATAAATACTCTCTTCTTCCTGTGGAGGTATTATAGTTTTTCTAAATGATTAGGCCTAGATTGTGTGGAAATATGTAGAATATATATACTATTGGATTCACATTACATAGATTTGATTGTGATTTATTTTATTATGGTTTTCCTATTTTCATTAGAATGCTTTTTGATCATGAAAATCAGAAAATATATTTTTTTTTTGAAATTTTAAACAAAATAAGTTTTTTTTAAATATTATAACTGAAAGAGTTTCCTTTCAATTGTTGATTTTCACATCCATTGCATATATTCTGCTGTAAAGGAGAACATGTGTACAGGAAAGTTAGAGAAATAAAGTCTATACACTTTTAGTTTGCTTTTGCTAAAACTCCTATACCATAAAGCTAAAACAAAGTGAAGCTTTAGTTAAAGAGACAGTTTTACTTTATTCATTTCTGAATGATTTTATAAAGTTATGCATCGTAACAGCTTATAAATTGTGATTTCCATCTGTTCCAGTCGTTCTTTCACATGGTGCTACAAAACAGTTTGTTCTGTAGTCAGTCAGTAGATAACAACCTTCATCTGACTAACTGGAGGAGGAAGCAAGGTTGCAAGTGTCAGTACAAGCACATAGTGGACTGGTGTGGCTGCTCCCCAAACAACATCAAGATATCAGACATGGAGAGACTTCTGGTGAGTACCAAACAGAAGCATTTTCATTTAGTTTTAAAATTCTATTTCTAAATTTAATAAAGCATTTTATTTTCTGTTTGCTTTCAACCACCCCTTATACACACTTTCTGATCACACACACACGCACACACGCATACATCTGTGTAGCATATAAATGTATCTCAAGTCCTACAAGTAATGTTCACTCACTGGACCCTTTTTTTGCATTTACTGCTTCCCTCCCTTCAGGTCTAGAACTTGATTATGCTGACTTTTGCTTCAAAGTGTATTTTCTCTACTTTCAAAGTACTCTGACATTGTCCCAACAGAAATTAAACAATCTAAAACAATCAGAACTAAACCTTATATGACAAAACTTAGTCCTAATTTTGATCAATCAATGTTTGTTATTTGAATGGTAATGTCATCTTTTACTCAATGTTATTGTTTCAGCACTATGACAAGAAACCAATGTTCTTTGCTAGGAAGTTTGAAGCCATTGTTGATCAGGAAGTCATCAACTCTGTGGATGTCACATTTCATGGATACCTTTACTCAGGTACAGAAGTCCATTGAACTGTTTGCGCTTTGCAAACATGTTTGTTTGATCTGGTTGTCTTTGATGTTATTTAGTCATTTTAAAAATGTTGCATTTTTTAGCAGAATGCCACTTAATCTAAATAATAATCTGCTATATTGTATAATTTGTATTTAACAAAGATAAAGTCTTATGTGGCATTGTCTAAATAGTATGTTGGATTGCACAGATTTTTTTTTTTCTTGCAAGACTATTCTCTTGTTCTTATTCAAACAAAGATATATCGTTAAACTTTTTTTGAAAGAGTTTGTAGAAATTTATGTTTTTTTTTAAATTTATATTTTATTCTATTGGTCAACAAACAAGAGCTACATTAACTCTTCATGGGTTTGAATGTTGATTCATGACAGGAAGTAATAAATAACAATTTTTTTAAAACTAATAATTTTGTCAATGAGAATATTTTGATAAAACATCTTTGTATTTCTCATCAGGTGTTCAAAGTTTGTCCAACTACTGGCAGAATGTCTACCATTACCTGGACAAGACCACCAAGGTGAAAGATGCTGCTCTTACCATCTATTCATCCATAGAGAGGCTAGCCTCATCACTCTTAGCTAAGGTCAGTTTGAGTAGATGAATTAATTGGAATTTCTGTTCAGCATGATTCACATTTTTCAGTTCCTAAAATATTTTTTTTTAATCATTTAATGTGTTGACCCAAGGGATATTTGTAAGATTTGTGTCTTGACCAGATATATAATTTTCTAATTACAAACAAAAAAGCTATAAAAGTCCTATCAAAACATTTTTGTCCACTCTGAAAGGGTGAAAATATTTTTTTCTATCCAAATGTTGAACATATTTCCAGAGTCAAAGAGTTAACTGACATTGTAATAAAGTAAGTTTAATAGATAAATCAACATTTAGGCCACAACTAATTATAGACTAAACTAATAACAAACTGTTTCTCTTGAGCACAGACCATGACTTCCTGTGCACTGAAACCCTTCAAACTTCTAGAGACCACTGTTTTCAATGAGGCAGATCACTTCCATGGTCTGCTGGTTCTCTTCTCAGCACAGCTACAGAGCACAGGCCAAATAGTCACCTTAGAAGTCCATGCTGAGCCTCAGCACTATTACACAGTAGTGGATAATAAAGGGAAGGCAGCAAGACTACAGTCACTAGAGGTAACTTTTTTTTTTTTTACTATGTTCTATGTGAGAAGTAGTGACAAAATCAATGTGTAAACTTTATAGGCAAGGTATTAAAAGCTATACAGCTAATTACCATTGTTACGACACAAGACTCTTCAAAGAATAACACTCTCAGGGTGTTCTATATATATATACTTTAATAACATATCACATCTCAAAACAAAACCATTTTCCTTTCGTCCCTTGTTAGTCTCTCCACTTCCTCCATTTCACCTCTCTACCTTTCATTATACCAATTCGCACCTTTTCATTCGCACCATGGTGCGCTACGACCGTAACACCCCCCTTGTTCGCCAAGTTCGATGTACATCGAACGTCCTCTAACAAAAAAAAATGTAAACCACAGCACCATATACTTATATTATCTTCATTAATTCTTATTCATTTAAACCAGGTAACAACCAACAACAACAAAATCCAACTGCCAAATTACACATCACCATTCTCCACATTACTACCCTAGGTTCCAAATTACTTGCAGCCATTCTAATATACCATGACCCAAACTTCCTCAACGCACCAATCAGCAATCATTGTTAATCTCATAATTCATAACTATAAAATAATAATTAACTCTATAACTATAATCATATATTTTAAATTTCTAACAAGTTTCATCCAATTCTCAATATAACATCATAAATATCTCAACATCTCACACAACTAAAATAGCTTCGTTACTCCCATACTGTATTCTATCACATCAATATACATACACGAATACATTTACACAATATTCCAATCTGTTATACGTATCTATTCACTACACTGCTAGTCATTATGTTTCCACCAAACTGATTTTTTTAACCATAATCTTTTGAATAATCAGCTGTAACAAAGTTGACGTGATCTAGCTTCTTTACTTCCTTTCAAATCTTTCCTTCTTAGATACATCGTGATAATGTATCAGCTATTACATTGTCTTTCCCTGGTATTGTCCTGACCTCAAAGTTGTAATCCATAAGTTGCAATGCCCACCTGGCTATTCTGTTGTTACCTAATTTATTTGTATTAATGAAAGCCAAAGGAGCGTGATCCGTCCATAGTTCAAATTTAGCTCCCATTAGATAGATCCCCAATTTTGTTATGCACCATACAATAGCTAGTCCTTCCTTTTCAATGGTGGCATATTTCAACTCCGTGGCTGTCAGTTTTCTGCTCACATATAAAACAGGATGTGGGGCACCATTCCATTTTTGCATCAGACAGCCTCCCATTGCAATGGCTGATGCATCTGTTGCCAAAATAAATTCCTTAGTATTGTCAGGTAATTTCAGAATGGGTGCCCCAGAAAAGAAAGTTTTAATTATGTCCATTGCTTCTTGACATTCTTCTGTCCACACTATAATATTAGGTTTTCCTTTTTTTTTGTTAGATTTGTTAGCGGTTCAATTATTTCTGAAAAATTTGGAATAAACTCTCTATAAACGTTGCATAGACCCAGTAGGCTTCTAATTTGCTTCTTTGTCTTTGGTACCTTAATGTTCAATATTTTCGAACCTGTTTCTTCCATTGGTGTAATGCACTCATTTTTAATTTTATACCCCAAAAATGAAATTTCACTGAGGCCAATTTTTATCTTTGTTGGTTTCAATGATAAATTGTTTTCTTTGATAATTTTAAAAACCTCTCCAAGACTTTTTAGATGCTCATCCCATTGCTCACTGAAAATGCATATATCGTCTAGATAACAAATTGTGTCTCTTCTATGATTGAATAATTTGGCCATCATTCTGTTAAACGTGGCTGAAGCATTTATCAAGCCAAAGCTCATCACATTCCACTGATATATGCCAGAAGGTGTCTTAAATGCCGATAATGGTTTAGCTTCTTGATTTAGAGGTACTTGCCAGTATCCTCTAGACAGATCCAACGTGCTAAAAATCTTTGCATTTTTTAGCCTAGTAATCATTTCTTCTGCTTGTGGCATTGGAAATGGATCAAATTTTGTGACTTTGTTCAACTGTCGATAATCCACACACAATCTTAAGTTGCCACATTTTTTTTTAACAAGCACGACTGGTGCAGCACATGGTGAACTAGATGGTTCTATCACCCCCAGTGTTAGTAGCTCATCAATTTCCTCTGTAAGGCTTTTCTATGGTGTAATGGAATCGTATATTGTGGCAGTTTATTTGCTACTTTGCCAGTTAATTCGATATCATGTTCTATAATACTTGTTTTTCCAGGTAAATCTGTAAAGATATTCTTATACTCCTCAATTAGTGCTTTGATTTCTTTAGCTCTTTCAAGAGGGACTCCATTCAATGTGACATCCTTCCATGTTTGCCTACTCTCTGTTGCCATTGTCTCTATTGGTCTAAATACTTCCTCTGTCTCCATTTCTTCCGTCACACAGGCACCCATTGTCATCAGCTCATCTTTACTCCTTTCAGCACTTCTTTGTCTTGATCGGAATTCTTTTAATAAATCCACATGAAATATTTTGAGCTTCGAATCAATGTCTATTTCATAATTCACATCGCTAATTTTCCTAGTTACTTTGTAAGGTCCCAGCCATTTTGTGAATAGTAAATTATTCTTATCCTTGAGTAAGACCAAAACATCTTGTCCTACCTCTAAGTCTGTCATTTTCCTATGTTCATTCACCCTTGAACGTGTCAATTCATTTTTCTCTAGTACGTTTACCTGCTTCTTCACATGTCTTTATAACGTGATTTCTAGTTTCTGTCACAATATCATAATTGTCCTTAGTTTCTACACTTTGTAATGGTGCTTTTATTTTTCTTGCCCCCTTTATTTGACATAGTTTGCACGAAGTCACATAGTTTTTTATGTCCTTATTAATAGAGGGCCAATAAAAATCCTTGAATATTCTTTGTTTCGTTTTATGCACTCCCATATGTCCTGCGTGCGCTACATCATGCCCATTTTCCTTAACAATCTGTCTGAATTCTCTAGGTACCACTAGTTGAATTATTTTTTCCCCATGCCATTCAATCTCTCTAACAAGAGCTCCTCTTTCTATAAAGAATCGTCCTCCTCTACCTCCTTTCTGAGCCAGTTGACGTAACACTGGGTCATTTTTTTGTTTTGTGATAAATTTTTCTTTGTTGAATATTATATCTTTGATTTCCATTGTTTCTGTGTTTTCAAGCTGTTTATCTTGTTCTTTTTCCTTAGTTGGTAACTCGAACAACTTTGCCAAATCTCCTTCCTCCACATCGTTACTACATGATCGAGTAGTGACCATTCCACAACAATTTTTCCAATCTTCTATCTCATTTTCCGTGCACTTCTTTATATTTGGTATATTGCCAATAATCAAATCAATTTGATCATGGTAAATAACACATGCATCTACGATACCTGTGTAATATGGTGTTTTAATGTTCACGCGAGCCATGGGTAATCGAACTGTTTTACCATCGAACATAATACATGCTTTGTTTTTTCCAATATATTCGTGATCTTCGACCAATTTTCGGTTGATTCCAACAATAGTGCTCCCAGTGTCCCTTATTGTTCTTGCAACCTTATTTCCGACAAATGCTTGAAAACAATCGAGACTTCCTGAGCTCGATAACAACGACAAACTGTGATCTCTTCCATTTCTTCCACCGTCATATCTTCCTTGTCTGTTTCCTTGATATCCCCTCCAATAGTTATTATATTGGCCTTGTCTGCTATCTATTTGGCTCCTTCCGCCGTCATATCTTTCCTGTGTATTTTCTTGATATCGCCTCCTATAGTTATTATACTGGCTTTGTCTACTATCTGTTTGGCTCCTTCCTTGTCCTCTAAACCTATTCTGCCCTTCATATCTAAATTCTATATTGTTGCTATAACTGTCTTGTGGTTCTCTAGCTCTATTAAATGCTACCATTTCCTCAATATCGCTACCTCTGTTTAACATTTTTTTAGGGTGTGCCACTTTGTAAGCCCTTATTAATTTTACCATTTCATCCACAGATTTCGGCTTTCTCTCTAGTAGGAATATTTTTAGTTCGTCCTGACTCTCATAAATGACTTTATCCAGCAAAAGAAATACTTTCAATCCGTCAAACGTTTTTTCTATTTTTGATGACCCTGTCCAATTGTCAAAGTAGCTATTCATCTTGTCAAAAAATGTCTGGGGATCTTCGTTGGTTTCAATCGTGCAATTGACATATTGTTGACGATAAAACGCCTCAGTTTTTCCAAATGTTCGTAGTAATTGCTCCTTTACTATTTGGTAGTTATTCTGATTCATACAAATCTTTGATGGGACCTCTGCTGCAAATGATTTCGATAACAAAAATGTCCATTTATCTTCTGGAAAAGCCAGTTCTTTCATTTCAGTTTCAAACTTCTTTAAGAAAATATCTATGTCTATTTTATTCCCGTCAAACATTGTACCTTTATATTTCGCCAATTTATTTCCAGACACATCCTTTATCTTTCCAGTACCTTCATCTTTAGCTTTTTCTTTTTCTATTGCCAACTTTTCTTTCTCTATGGCTAACCTTTCTTTCTCCAAAGCTAGCTTCTCTTTCTCAATTTCTTGATCCATAACTAATTTCTCTTTATTGATAGCCAACTTCTCTTTCTCAATTTCTTTATCCATAGCTAATTTCTCTTTATCGATAGTTAATTTCTCTTTCTCTCTTTCTTTTTCCATGGCTAGCTTTTCCTTTTCTATGACTATCTTCTCTTTCTCTCTTTCCTTTTCTATGACTAACTTCACTTTCTCTCTTTCTTTTTCCATGGCTAACTTCTCTTTCTCTATTTCCTTTTCCATGGCTAGTTTTTCTCTTTCTATTAATCTTTCTTGAACATATTTTCTCAGCTCTGCTCCTTCTAATTCCAATAGTCTCCCTTCTTCTTTCAAAGCAACTATCTCAGCTTTATCCGCCATGTGTACAAATTTTTTTTGATGGAGTTATCTGACCATATCTATTAATTATAGTTGATTCTCATATACTTAATGCCTAGACCAAACAATGTTCATATGTAACTGTAATGTAATGACACCAACATGAGTACTCCACTACGCCTTCACATAGTTGAATATAGAAGATTATCTGTCCTAATGATTATAATCATATTAATCTATATTTAAACAAATGTCAATCCACCTGGTTCATTCATCAATAATGTCGTTTAATTAATTTTCAAGAAAAGGTTTATGTTACCAATGAGCTTGGTAGGTAGGTAGATCTAGTTACCTAAAAATTATACGACGCTCAATCTCCAATAGATCTAGATCTAGATTTATTTTATTTTTTTACACTTTGTAATAATAATAATACCTCCGTAGACAGGAATTAAATACAAATATAACGTAGGTCTTGCCTTTTTCGTTGGGCGCCACTTGTTACGACACAAGACTCTTCAAAGAATAACACTCTCAGGGTGTTCTATATATATATACTTTAATAACATATCACATCTCAAAACAAAACCATTTTCCTTTCGTCCCTTGTCAGTCTCTCCACTTCCTCCATTTCACCTCTCTTCCTTTCATTATACCAATTCGCACCTTTTCATTCGCACCATGGTGCGCTACGACCGTAACAACCATGCTATATTCAATCAAAATTCATTCTATGGCTAAAGCAAATAAAACTGATTTTGAAAGTTTTGGGAAACATGGAATTTAATTTAAACTAAATAGTTTTTCAGATGTAAGTCAATGTGTTAATACTAGCTGTCTAAATGTTTAAGGAATAACTTTCTGTTTTTCTTTCCCTAGGTTGGTACTGACTTTGATGTCAAAGAGTTAATCTTCAGAAATGATGGAAATTTGATTGGGCCTTTTGATGAAATCACTTTACGCCATGCCTGGCTTCCTGGATCCGAATTTTCTGTCTCCATTGCTTGGGTGGACCCTACCAATGAGATAGCAGCCTCTTATGATGTGCACATCCCATCAGTCTACCATGTTGGAAACCAGAAACCATTTCTCAACAAGCCCCTTCGACCAGGCATGTGGAAGTCTTGTGTGATGATTGACCTCAAGTTGGTGGCTTGCACACAGTTTCTGGTCACCCCACTCACCTTTTACAACAACAGGCCCATTTCTTCCTCTGAAGCCCACCGGGTTCACCAGGGCCCCAGTGGTCTCTACACTAGTACAGACTTTTCAGAGTTTAAGCCCAACCTGAACCTAAATGATGATCCCAAACTTATCAGTGAAGCCAACCTAAACAGTAGGAAAACTGGCCCTGAGTTGGAACAGTGGGTGGACATGCTGGCTAAGTTTTTCTGGGTGGTCCAGAACACTTGTGTGACAGAGATTGTCAGTGCATGCCCAATGCTGGTTCCCTGTCAGAATGTCTCCTGGAGCTCAAGGTCACCAGATCTGAAATCAGACAATAGATATATAGGTGCCAAGATTCCAGTTGTTAGCTGACACGAATGGATGCTTAGTGTTATTCTATTAATTTTAGTAATTATCACTTCTCTGCTGTTTGATTTTGTGTCAGAAATGTTATCCTACTTAAAATGATAATTTTCCCCTCCTAAACATTTGTGTGTGTGTGTGTGCAACAGTGTTGCAACTGCAGCTTGTGATTGGAAAGGTTTAAAGAAGAACAAAGTGTGTGTGTTAGTTTTGTTAATAATTCTAAAATGTATATTGACAACAAAATCAAAACGATTTGACTTGTAAAACTGAGAGCTATTCATATCTGTGGAGTGGGTACATGCTAGGGGGAAGTGGTGATTTTTTGTTTTAAATAGTCACAAAGTTCTGTGGCTGGGAAAAAAACAACAATGAAAAAAAAGTAAATGCAAAGTGTTCATTTAACTACCTGACCTATGTAGATGGAACATACCTTAAGTGCCTTATTTGTAATGGAATCATGTTTGTTTTCACATGTCATTAATGCAAACATTTGACAATATAAACAGTGCTTCATCATGGAATTTGTTTATGTCAATGGAATCAAAATGTTGAAAGCTGTTGTTTGCTATTCTTTCTTATTATTTATTTTGAATGTCTTTAGATTCATTGTAATTGTAAACCTTTGCTTAATAGTTTGCTAATTATGTCTATAAATTAAAGCCAAACTTTATTAAATCTGAAACTAAAAGAATGATCTGAATATATTTTTATTTCAATTTCTGCTTAATTTATAAAGAAACAATTTGAACATTATTTATTGTCGCATTGTTATTATGTGTAAAAATATTTTATTTTATTTTAATAGTTTTTAATTATCACACAGTATACTTTTTTCCAATGAAAAATGTAAAGTCATAAAAGTTATCTTTTCATATCTTTTTTTAAAACTGATACTTAAGTTCAAACTAGTACTATGGTCAATAAACACACAAAATGACTCTGGCTTCACTTTAGTTTATCAAAGCCAGAATCTGACTCCTGCGTTATAGGAAGTAGGCCATTGCTATCTGTACTAGCCTGCATCTTTTACAGACACCTGGACATGATTTGGAGTGATGTGGGAGGTATCTCTAGTGTAACTAAATCTGACCAATAGTATTTTGGTTCTTGACACAATTGAATAGAATTGAGTCCCTGGAAGGTGGTTGGTTTTATATTTGTGTCCTTTGAATATGACAAAACAAACTCAAGGGATTCTTGAAATGGCAGGTTTCCATCTCTCATTTATTTATGCTATACACTTTTGTTGTTTATTGTAGTAGACAATTTATGTTGAAATAGTGGCTGTTCTTACATTTTAATTCTACATAATGTAATAAGTCATTATTTATTTATTTTTAACTTATTGCTATAGCAAATCATACATTTATGACTGAAACAAAATGTATTCATCTAGATTGTTCTAAATAGTTATTCTGTAACTGGGGAAAATCTGTCACTGGAACTGTACATGAGTTGAATATTTTTTTTTTTACACTAAGTTATACACTACTATTTTTGGTTAATATTTAATGCACTTAAGTCAAACAAAATTTTTTTGTTTATTTTGTCTGCTCCTTATGATATTTGATTCATACTTACAACTTTAGTGGAACGTATTTAATACCACTTTTTTCATGTTACATTTCTTTTACACAAATGTATATTTTTGTTTTATTCTAACTTTATTTGTGGTATAACCATAGACATAAATAAATATAGACTGGAAAAAGGAAGTAACTTCATGTAACTTGAAAACATGTATATCTATTGAATTCGGATTTCCAAATTATGAAAAACTTAAAAATTGCATGATCTTCAGTCTTAAAGATTAAACAAAATTTATAGACATAAAATAAGGTACACACAATCGCAATTCACAAATTTTCGTTTCATAAAACTCTCTTATTGGCCAGTCTATATTTATGTATGTCTATGGGTATAACATTTATACATTTACTTTCTATCTAATTACTATTTATACAGTTGTTGTTTTTTTATCTGACTACTTTCAATGTTTATGTTTATACTCGTGTCTCCTTGATTGCTTTACAGTTTTAATGGATCTACGAATTGTTATTTACTTACTATACTAAAATAACTTAAATTCGAATGAATATATTTTACTACAGGAATCATCTTCCACCATGGGTCTATTTTGTTCATTCTATGGCAGTATTAATTCTAAGGGTTGCTAAATCAATTTGTTTTTGATCTTTGATCAACTCATGCTTGTTCCATTCCTTAATCAAAAATTTACTTGTTTAAGGTTTTAAATCTGTCATCAAAATGTATTTAGTATGATTAATATTGAACGCAGCCTTCCATCCTAATTTGTCATTGAACGAAATAGCTTTGAACAAATGGCTAAGAAAGCACTTGGACCAATGAGCTACATTTTTTTTTCAGTGTTTACAAATGTGAAGATCTCATAATTATTATTCACTAACAACGTAAGCTTTAAGTGTTATACCCATTTAAGTTTTATGTCTGTGTGCGCATGTATGTGGCTTTTGGACCAAAACTGCGTATTGGAGTTAATTTCTCAGGAAGAGTGTTTGTTTTCATTTAAAAGTTGTCTGTGTGTTGTAGAACAAAATATATCTGGGTTGAATAACAAGATGTATCTGGGTTGTAGAAAAAGAAAATGTACATGGAATGTGTACTACAGACTTTGAACAAATGTTGGCCACTTAAAAAGTCTTGTCCCAATGTTTGTCTCCTGTATCTATACTTTACATTAAAATCTTGTAAACACACTTGTATCTGTGTGCATTATGAAGTGCATTTGTTCAAATCCCAGTCCGTTGTCAGGACTCGCTGAATTTGTGATATTAGTTATGTATTTGATTCTCCTTATTACTGTACATTGTGGGCTTTTACGTATTCGCATGGTTGGATTCAAAAATGCTGATAGCTGGGTATTTTCCTTTTTTTTTAAGTTACCCATATTTTATGAGTTTTTAGCAAAGCTAAAAAGAAATTCTTATGCCATGTACCTTCTCTCCTTTCCCCTTGCAAAAAAAAACAAAACGAATCCCTATAATTGAGTACATTGTTTTATCTTCACTTTGACAGATTTGTCTTCTTTAATTTTAAGTAGTTCAGCCGTGTTCATTAAACAAGTAACTTCTGATACCAGAGTTACCAAGGGCAGCATTAGAATAGAACCTGTGAATGGTAGAAAATATAATATTTAATGTCAAAATTGTATCTCTTTTAGACTTAATAGTTTTGAACTATTTGGCCACATTTTCTGAAGATAATAATCCATTGTCTGAAGATAATAATCCATTGTGTTCCTGCAACTAGTCCAGCTGATACAAACTTCATCTCATAATGTCTCTTTGATGTCTTGATTTTGGGGAAACTCTTTAATGGGCAGATAATGTATTGAACTGGAAAGAGTTATCTATTTTTAGACATTTTAAAATATACACTTTGATCAAATTAATCTCTTTTACATTTGTAATTTTTTTTAGGCCAGAATATTTAGTTTTGTAATGAATGTATATATCATGAAATGGGTGTGACTGATTAGCAAATTATTGATGAAATTATTCCATAATGAATAAACTATAGAGAGTGAAATACATCAGAGGCTATTGACAAACAAATTGTGTTTCTCTTATATCTACACCAATTTTCTCTGTGCCATTAAGTCCACACACCAGTACATTAAAATCATTTATTCATTGTGTATGTGCATGCAGAGACTGTTGTTTGGCTGATCATTAGTTTACTAATCATTGAGCCCTTTTTAGCTGACCATTAGGCTACTAATCAATGAAACTTGTTTGATGGATCACATATATGTGATTTTTCTTTAATACAACCTTTGGCATTGGTAGTTTTTTTGTCATGACTAGGTGTTGCTGCTATCAAGCTACTATTACATATACCTGGATACAAATACACATTAAGGGAAGGACCAGGAACAAATAATTGTGAACATCATAATATTCAGAGTTATATAGTATTGATATTTAGTATATATACATATATATCTACATACTCTGAAAATTGATTAGATAGACATATGTACCAGATGTACAATGAGATATTACTGGAAGTTGATACACTTTAGTATAATTTTATTTATTTGATAACAAAAAAAATATGCTATTGAACTTATTACCAAAATGCTAATAAATACAATAACAACACCATTAATTCTAGATTGTCACTTTATGTATAAGTAATAAGAACAGAAGGGACAACATACTTTCTATGTGTTAATAGGAAACATATTTGATGTTGTTACGTCCCTTGGCATAAAAAAAAGTTTTAAAAAATGAAGGCTGTAGATTTATTCTTACTGAAGACCAGCGTTTCCCAAACTTTTGACCTATGTGTACCCCTTTTAGAATTTTAGTAATGCTGAGTACCCCTCGCCCCCTTCCCTTCTATGTAGTGACATTTATATGCATGTATATCAAAATTTGGTTCCCTGGCTGTTCATTTTAATCTGAGAGACTGTTCCACGTCCAATAGTCTGTTCCTTTTTTTTTTACTTTAAGTCTACAAATGCTGAAAAAGCAACTTCTCATAAATATGCAGTTGGCAAAGATAAGATGTATTTCAGATACCAGAGAGTTAAAATGCCTGACGATTCTAACCTTTTTAAATCACACAAATGAAACGTATATTTTGAGACAGGTAATGCATGTCTTCTCACTCCCCCATGCATCAAACCTTTATAAGAACTTCTTTATTCCATTGGGTACATCAACAACTATACATCTTTTACAATTAAGTATTGAATTGGAGGCATTCATTTATATATTTCTAAAGTCACAAACTACACAATCTTTTTGACCTTGTAAAAACATCCCAATGTTTGTGAAATGTATTTGTAAGATGTAATAATAACAGTGATTACGAGGTTGTATAAATATAACAATATTACATAATGTGAATTAGAATTTATCGATAACTTATTAACACAATATAATAAATGGATATTTTAAAAGAAACCTGCATAGTTAACTGAGGTGCAATGCGTGCCCACTCCAAAGTCCTCCCATACCCCTGGGTCTATGCGTAGCCTTCTTTAGGAAACACTGGTGTTGACTGACAATGTTTTGTTGTTCTCAATAACTTGTGTCCATGTTTGTGTATGTCAAAAGGTCTCGGGACCAGATTTTGATACATCAGGTCTCTCGTAGGTGTGTGTTTATAACAAGACTAAGTGTGAATTCCTATAATTGGATGCACCTAGTTCTACAACGGACTGCAGGGGCGGCGGCAGGCTCGAACCTGGGACCGTTCTGTTTTGTTTGGGAGGGATCTAAGCTGATTTCATTGTTATATCTGTATTA
>JADKLZ010016715.1:0-11131 GCA_021533235.1 Biomphalaria straminea | reverse complement strand
TGTATGTATGTATGTATCTATCTATCTATCTATCTATCTATCTATCTATCTATCTATCTATCTATCTATCTATCTATCATTGAAGAAAGGGGTGGGCTAACGAACCTCTTTGTGATATTTCGCTTTTGTTTTTTTTGTGTTGTCCGTCTGTCCGTCTCATTTAGCCTCATTTAGATCTTCATAGGGATTGTGATTCTAACGTTAATTATATTGTACTCATACAGAGTACCTTTGGTTAACTAAAAGCCAATCTTTTGTTTTTGAAATTACTTGTGGGTGAAACAGCTACCTAGGTCTTTCAAATTCCCTAAATTTTGTTTTTATAAACTAATTTTTTTAATTCACATAAACCTTTATTTTTTTAAATTAATAGTCATGTAGCACGCAAGTGATACTTATTTCGCATTTGACTGTGTTCTAGATAATTAAAATGAATTTGAATGATCCGCCCACGAGTTTCTGTGCAACACGAACTCCCTTTATTATGTGATATTCAATGGCATTGTTCAATCTAATCACTCAGAATAACTAGTGCATGGGCAACGTAATTTGAGAAGGAAATAGGTCAGATATATTTTTAACTCTTTCTCTCCTGACTGACGATATCAACGTTGATTCTATCAGAATGTGGTAAATAATTACGGAGAGAAAGAGTTAAATCTATGATACCACCCACACCTCTCTCACCACTCCTAGAAAATAATAAATATATTTTTTTAGAGTTTGAACGAAGTTACTAATCTTTAAGAATGCTAATCTGATCAGGGCGTAGCCGATTTAAAACATTCACACCCAAACGCAATTCACTCCTTCAACACCACACACTTCAAAGATACAAACACATAACACAATATTGATATACACCACACAAATGTATCACATAAACAACATAATCACTACACAAATTTATCACATAGGCTACACAGCACAATCACTACACAAACTCCAGACACACCTACCTTACAAAAAAAAAACACACTCATCTTCAAGATACAATTAAAGATCACACACAACTTAAAATTGCACACACCACATCACATACATCAGTGATGCTCAACCTTGTACGGTCTGCGGGCCATTTTAATTTTCGACACTCGTGTCTCGGTCCAGATCAATGAAAAGATGACAAAAAAAAATGAAATAAACTATTTAAAATAGCTTATTACAACGCGGCGTAGTAAATAATTGTCTGCATCACACGAAATCCCTCAAGATTTAGCTTTGTAAGTCAATTAAGTTCAGTTCAGATGTGTCGGGCACTGCTCAGAGACAGTAAAAAACATTTGAAATCTGGTTCTCTGTCGAAACAAGCGTTTAGTTTTCAATGGGAATTTGTACCCATGTCTTTCAATCGTTTTACAATTGTCATGCGAGAAAGACTGAAGTCTTCAACACATTTTTTTTAGCAATAATTTCTATAAGCAAGAATCTCTGCAGTTTGTCCTTACCACCAACTCATTTTCTTGTCTCTTTTTTTGCTAAATATTTTCGTCAATGGCTCAAATCACCCCCCCCCTCTCTCTCTCTGTGGCATTTTACGATCTCGAGAGACGATCTACTGGCATTCTACCCAACTAGGCGTATATTAGCAATCTTTTTCTTTGCAGCTCAAACCAACAATGTAACCATATTTTTTAATGTTTTGGTTTACTAATGTCTTTTTATGTTATGCTCTTAAAAAGAAAATTAAAAGCAGCCACTTTTTTCTGTATAACTCAAACATAGAAATATTATTTAAAAAAAAAGCAAAGATCTGTCCACTTCTTCTTGAAGTTTCTACATTTAGAGTCTACTCGCATTACCACCAAAAGAACACAAACCAGTGCAGAAATGATGCCTTGTGTTACACACCCAAGATGAAACGGCCATATTGACAGCAACGGAATTGTCCATGAATAAAAATAACTGTCGCCGATAAATAAACGTTGTTTTTTTTTAGAGCAGGGTGCCAGGACATCCGCTCTGTTATCAGCAGCAGAAGTATTGGCTGGCTTGGCTACGTTCGTAGAATGCCAGAAGGTCGACTCCCACAGGATATTCTGTATGGCGATCTAATAGAAGGCAGAAGGGCCGCTAGTCGCCCACTTTTACGTTATACATATGTATGCAAACGCGACATGAAGCTCTTCAAGATCGACACTAGCAGCTGGGAAGAGGTGGCACTGGATAGATCCACATGGAGAGATCATAAAAGAAGGGTCTTGGATTGCAGATGCCATACACAACAGAAGCAGAAAGAAGGCTGAAAACGCAACGGCGTCTGGTGATGACATATGCCCAAACTGCGATAGCGCTGTGTATCGAGAATTGGCCTCTTTAGTCACACAAGCTGTTGCAAGGGGAAAAGATCGTCTCTCGAGACGTAAAATGCCACAGAATTTCTTTTAAAAAATAAAATGAATATAAGACTAAATTAGATTAGAATGAAATCCATTCATTTCTAACGCAGGAAAATTACATTTTTTCACCTTTTTTTTAAATTTTCTACACTTTTTTCCAATGTTTGGCGGGCCGGATGAAACCACGTCGAGAGCCAAATATGGCCCGCGGGCCGTAGTTTGGGCATCACTGACATACATAATACACACATACACAGCAAGCCCATTTCAATCAACTTGTATAAATTAAATGAAACTTGAAGCCAGAGAAGACTTTAAATGAACGCAGCGAAGCGCGACCTCCATCTTCGCCACACAAAACAGATAGACCAACTCTAGCCACACTCACATACATCACGTAGAACCACACACACACACACACACACACAACCTCACACTAAAGCAGCGCGCTGAAGCAACTACATAACATTCCAAACCTACTTTTGATTAAAACTTTTGGCCTTGGAAACTACAGTTGCTGTTTGGGCTCAGACTTGCTTATCTTATCTTATAAGTAACAGAAGTTCCTTCTAGAAAAAAAGAAAAAGTAAAGAAATACGCCCTACAGTTATCCATGTGTAAAACTATTCGTGCTTGTTAATTAGAGACTTTTATTCTGATAAGGCATTGGCTAATTCAGACATTTCGATCTGTACTCTAGAGTCCAAATAGCACTTATACGAATTTGTCTTAACAGATGTATGATTTCAAATGTTGTAGCTCACATTTGAGGGTAAAAACTTTTAGTTTTAATCACATTTGTTTCGAGTTTATGATTGTAAAGCGGATGTTGATTTGAAGCTACTTCTTGGCCTGTACACAGTACATCGTGCGGGTCTCTCTTGAATGTCTTTGTGCTGCTATTTCCTTGTTCATATTTTATTAATTTAAAAAAACAAATATAACAGAAAATAATAACCGTACACATTTTCAGATATCTCGAGGCCAACCACCAGTTTATATTTCGTAAATCATTTTTTAAGTCTAATTTCCACTGTATAGGTCTAGTGTTAAATACTTTGTTACATGATATTTAGTGACAGCGTGTTGAATCTGAAGCATGGAGGCTTCAGTTCGAATCTTACCTAGACTGGTAGTATGAATTTAGGTATTTTTAGGTTGTCTCCAGTCGATATGAAGGTTAAATGACAGTCTTCGTTGGGGTTCTAAATGTCACTGTGCTGCCCACATGACACTATCGGTCTTAGAAACAAATGAGCTCTTCATCATCTGCCTCCATAGATCGACAAGATCTGTAAGGGTGCCTTCATTTTAATACTTTAGTTTTTATTTGTACTCTCCAATACACAGACAAACCACACAAATTAGACAAATTTACTTGAAAGTTACCATAACGCTTTCCAACAGCTGTAACCCCCCACTTCCATCACTAGCTTGGCCTTAGAAGCTGCTGCATAGCAAGTCCCAGAAGCTGATACAATCTGAAGCATGTTTTCAAAGCTGAAAATCGTCACCAGCGATAGTTACGCTACTGCCCCAGAAAACTCTTACAACATTTCATATATATATATTGCACTGACCTAAACACTGAAGCCGGAAGTCAATAGCAAGCAGACGTTTATTGTCGTATATACAGCTGAATGTCACAGCCATAGACATAGATCTCTATATTATATCTAGATTGAAAACCGGAAATCCTATACTCTTAAGACAGCAATTTCTTGTAAAACGGCTCTAACGATTTTCTTTAAAATTTCAACGTATCTAAATGTTAGTGAGAAAAAAATTCTCAACTCATTGGCCACATCGGGAAAACTCGAGTTCGACCGTTATATCGGTTTGAAAAATGTCTCATTATCGAAAAATTTATTTTGGTTTGAAGGTTTTATGAATGACATGGAGAATTTATGAATGAAAGTTTTCCATGACGTAAACGGGAAAAACGCTGCTTACGTCACTAGGCTTACCAGAGTACAATGCAAACAAGACGAGTTTTAAAATATCAATGGACCTAATTAAACATTTGCGCACCATCTTATTGAAGATTGATTTATTATAGAACTATGGAAGGAAAGTAATGAAATTAAATGTACCGATGTATGATTAGTTATTGCGTTTTAAGTGCTTAATAAATTGTTTACACTTTAATTGCGTAGAGCGGTGTAGATTCCTCATTAATCTTCGGATTTGATGTCAAGCCTTATTATAATTATTATTTGGCTGGTAAAATTATGACCATGTGTTCATGCTTCAGTGTCTAATGTCCCGTACCAAAACAAAGGAAATGGTGATTACACAGTTGCTCTACGCCTTACTTTCTCACACGGAACAAGATATCTAGCTAGCGGTCAACGAGTTTGCGTACGCTGCAGCCACTTTTGATTTAACTATAAACCTCAGTAAAAAACTTGGGGTTAGGGCGTGGTGACGAAAGGCCTAGGAGATATCTGAATGGAGGGATGTGTAAAAGCAGGCCATATCCTTCCATGGGCTGTAGCACCAGTAGCACCACTGGGATAGATGGATGGCAAAAGCCGGTATGAACTTCTTATAGTCTGACAGTCTGGCTGAGCAGGGCACATACCCCGTAAAATAATCTGAAGAGTTTCTTTAGTGTTCTGTTTGTTCTATATGTAATTGTACATGGCGATTAAATATCAAGTCTCTTAAGTCCTCCTACAGTCTAGACAGCGTAAAACTATCGTAGGCCTACTATTATTGGCTTGGAAGAAAGTCTTTGCAGTTTTACCCAATAACGTAGAAATTTGCGTCACTCAATGTTTCGTACTAAAGCCATAATTGAATATACTAATTCCAAAATGAAATGTCTGAACGTACCAATTTACATTTAGAACAAACAGAACACTTAAGAAACTCTTCAGATTAGTAGTCTTTATCCGATCGTTCATTTTCGTAATTATAAAAAAAAATCCCAAAATGACTTCGGGTATATAACCTTTCTTATGAAATTATTAAACCGAGCAAGGCTCGGCCACCTGATATTAAATCCTTATCCGCAACTGATCGATTCACGTCGTATCTATATATAGATTTTTATGTACATAAACTCTTTTTTTTTGGGCGCTAAGGGGAGTCGCCCCAATAAATCTTTAAAAAAGTAATTATCTTTAGTTTTCAAAGTTTAGAAGTAATGCAAAATCATTTCTCAGATATTCACGCAAATATATGCAACAAAGCCATTTGTTTCCATTGAGATAATGTTTAAAAAAAAGACTTTACTTCTTTAACTGCTTTACAAAACAACTCCTTGATCCAACTTTCTAAAACATTTTGAAACATTTTAAACATGTTAAAAAGTCTCCATGTCCCGTCTAGATATAAGTCTATGGTCACAGCACAGTTCTTCGATCAATTAATTAATTTATTTTTATTATCTCAAATGCCTTGTTGTCTAATGTTTACGTTGAGAAAGAGAAAGAAGAAACTTTTTGAAAAAAACAAACATTTTTTTTGGTCTTTTTATTTTGTAGCTTAAAAGCTTTACTCCGTTAATATTGTTGTTTATTCTATATTTATGAAAGTAAGCTTACATAGTCCTAGAGCTCTTGCAGTCTTCGACTCTTTTAACAATTCCAAGAAAAAAGAAATCTAGTGTAAGTGTAACGTTTCAAATGTTATATTCTGTTATAAAAACTTTAAAAAATATCGCCTTTTTAAAAAAAAATTACAGATGGTCCTTGAAAAGAGAAAAATCATTTCGGTTCACATAGCAGACAATTAATTTGTAAATGTCTTAGCCAAATACATCATTTTTTTAAAGCCATTTACTCTCTTCCTGGACCTTTAGTTGATTTTTCTATATGTCAATTTGTCTTCAAAACTAAGATTATAAACTTACAGCTCCGTCTAATTTGACGTCTTTTATTTCTGAGTCACAAAAAAACACACCATATTTGGGTCAAGAAAACAATATAGACAGAGATCTACACCAACACGCCCTAAATTCTCACCTCCTCCCGTCTACATTCTTGTATCCTCACCTACCTAGTCTAGCCAACTCTCACCAGGCGTGGCCTTGTGTATTATTATAAATTATTCAAATTTCTGCAGCAGAAGACAGAGCGCGGCCTCGATTTGGGTTCCAGGTAAGTTGTCTCCGTCATCGCTTAATCAACAGACACCCAATAAAGACTTAGACCCTATGTGTTTTTGAGAGATGCTATCAAGTTATTTATATTAGTCATCAAGAAAACTAAGTGTACATTTGATTGTTTCTTTCTTTCCATCAAGGGATTTGTTGACTCTAAAAGCTCACCAAAAAGTGTTTTCGTTGTTCTTTGAAGAATTGAAAAGATTAAAAAGTTTTGAGTTCCTAGTTTGACTCAGTTGATACAGGTGTGTATGCAACCTGTTTGGTAAGTTTCACATAGTCTGGATGCTTATTAACATACAAACTGGTCTAAAAGTTTTGTTTTAAAGTTTGTTTTTTATGAACACAGTTACTAGTACATAAGTACGTTCTATTGTGATCCTCACGGAGTTGATAAGATACAGATCCACTAGTCATTACAAACTATACATTCAAGGTTTTGAATAATTCTAACGAGAAATATTTCACGGTAAAAAAATGTTGAAATTGTATTTGCCTTGTAGAGTAGATAGAACTAGATAGTGCTTACTCTCAATGACACTCTGGGCTCTTTTGTGTTACATGAGTGGATTATGACAACAGGGATCTTTAATGCCACCGATGTTCATTGCTAAACATTTATTGTTCTCTATGCCAAGGCTGATGTAGCTTATCATTATTTGGATGTGCTCATCATACTCATCTGTGCTTATCATATAAGTCTGCGCTTATCATATAAGTCTGCGCTTATCATATAAGTCTGCGATGATCTAGTCTGTGCTTATCATATCTGTGCTTATTATATGAGTCTGTGTGGACCATCTGTGCTAATTATATAAGTCTGTGCATATCGTATAAATATGTGCGTATTATTTAAATCTGTGCTTATCGTAGAAATAAGTGCTTATCATATAAATATGTGAATATGATATAAATCTGCGCTTATCATATAAATCTGTGCTTATCGTACAAATCTGTGCTTAAACTACATACATGTGCTAAGCATTATTAAAAAGTGCTTATTATACTTATCTTTGCTTATTATTTAAACTTGTACTTGTCGTAATAATATTTACTTAGCATACTCCACTTCCACCACTCATTAATCACAACCTCATTTTTCTATATATGTACTAGTAATATTGCGTAATATGAGTTTCATACGAATATGCGCCTATCATACTTATCTGTGTTTCAAACTGTGTTTATAATTAAAAAAAAAATATGTATTTGCAAACACATATCTGCTTATCATTCTTATCAAATCAATTTCGCTTACCCTACATATCTGTTTTAGTATATGTATATGTACTTATCATACTGCTGATTATTTTAATCTGTGCTTATCTTACTAACTATTCTTAGCTTACCTTTAGTATTTATAATACTTATCTTTGCTTATCATGCATATCTTTCTTACCTGAACTAAACATATGAAGTACTGTGAATCAGAGGCGGCCTTAGCAGTGCGCGGATCCCTGGGCGAATGTCATATGCGGGGCCCTGAGCCACAAGGAAGACTATAATATATGTCGTACCACATCACGCATACGGTAACCAGGAATCTCCAATCGCGGGGCCCTTCTCAACGCGGGGCTTGGGGCGGTTGCCCCACTTGCCACCCCCTAAGGCCGCTAGTGCTGTGAATGTCATACATATCTATCTATACTTATCTTAATTATTGCTTTTATCTCTTTTAATATCTCACAATTAATTTGTGAATTTTTGTATTCTTTGATTCATAGTTATGTGTGTGTGATGGGGAGCTGGAGTTAAAACTTAATTAAGGCGTTGGCAGAGTCTAGAGATTAGATTGGGTTAGATTCTCGTTAGATTCGTGAGCTCATGCTCTCGTGTTTATGTTTGTAATGTTATCACAGCGCCTACATTTTGTTTGTTAACAGCGCTCTATATTTTATTATTATGTTAGAAAAGAACGAGTATTCTTTCTCTGGCGGAGCCAGGGTCGAGTTTCGTTAAAGGGAGACAAAATTCATCGTATTCCCTTCATCAGTTTCCACTGAGGAATTTTCTGGTGATGTGGCAGGTCTGCAGCAGTACCGCCCTCTGACAGGCAACGAGAATGTTCCTAGGAATGCCCAGAGCCTTGAAGGTATCTGTGAGGTCAGTTGTTATTATCCCCTCGGTTGATATGACAATGGGGTATATTGTTATTTTAGATAACTTCCATAAACGCTTAATCTCCAAGCCTAGGTTCACATACTTTCGCTGTTTTTCAAGCTCAGTTTTTCTTAAGTTGTGAGATAGTGGTACGGCAATGTCAATCATGACAGCGGCTTTTTCTTTTTTATCGATAAGCAACAGATCAGGGCGATTAAAATCTACAGTTTTGTCGGTCAAAATAGGCCTATCCCAGTACAGCAGGTGATCAGTAGACTCGAGAACCTCTTGTGGTGAGTATTTGTAATAAGGAGGAGTATCCTTCCCGATCAAGTTGTGCGTCAAAGCCAAGTGCTGGTGTATTAGCTTTGCAACTTGGTTATGGCGACCTAGGTAAGCAGATTCCGATAGGGCAGGACATCCTGCCATTATGTGTTCAATCGACTCACCCGCATTTCCACATTTTCGGCATTTGTCGAGAACATTAAGTTTTAGGATATGCTTTTCGTAATTTTTTGTCCTAATTACTCTGTCTTGTATAGCTGTAACAAAACCTTCTGTTTCAGGATAGAGATGGCCTGCCTTGAGCCATGCTAAGGAAGCAGCCTTATCGATGTTGTCCCCATGTAATAAAGCCGGGAATTTCCCATGGAGTGTTTTTTCTTCCCATTGGCGAATCTCATGGCCTACGTCGTCCAGGCCGATATTAACATCAACATTGTGTAGGTTCAGAGGGGTCGCATCGAAGTCGTACCTGCGTAGGAAGGAAATTAGTTCGTTGCTGGAGGCGTGCAGTTTTGATCGTATTTTTGATACTTGCATCTTACACAGTTTGAAGATGTTCTGCAATCCACGGCCTCCATCCTTTCTGGGCAGGTATAACCTTATGGTGGAGGACTTGGGATGCAAGCATCGAAATTTGGTTAACAATTTCCTCGTCAGCCTGTCAATGTCATGTAGGTCGGTATCAGTCCATTTGATGACGCCGAATGTGTAAAGGAGCACTGGGACGGCCCAGCTATTTATTGCACTGATAAGGTTACTGCCAGACAGTTTGGTGTTGAGGATCTTATTAAGCCTTTGCCTATATTTATCAAGGAAGTCCTCTTTTAATTTTTTATGGTTTATCTTGGCATTCTGATTTATTCCAAGATACTTATAAAGAGATGCAGAGTTTAACTCCTCGATGCCTTCAAATGCAATGTTGGTGTTCGCTGCCTTGCCCTTTTTGATGCTTATGATGCCACATTTGTCCAGGCCAAAAGACATACAGATATCGTCACTGAAGCATTTCACCGTTTTGATTAACTTGTGTAATTTTGTCTCGGTTTCTGCATATAGCTTTAGATCATCCATGTATAATAAATGGGACACATATTTTGTACATTTAGTGTCAACCCTAAAACCGTTTGTAGAGTCTTGGAGCAGTGCAGATAGAGGGTTAATCGCTAGGCAGAACCAGAGTGGGGATAGAGAGTCACCCTGATATATACCTCTTTTTATGTGCACAGAACCTAGTTTATCTTGATTAAGGTGCAGGTTTATCTTCCAATTATTCATTATTATTATTATTATTATGTTAGAAAAGAACGAGTGTTCATTCTCTGGCGCAGCCAGGGTCGAGTTTCGTTAAGGGAGACGAAATTCATCGTATTCCCTTCATCAGTTTCCACTGAGGAATTTTCTGGTGATGTGGCAGGTCTGCAGCAGTACCGCTGTTTTTATTATTATTATTATCATTATTGAAATACATCCCTATGATTTCTTTTCAGCGGGCCGGCGTATTTTTTTCTTAAACTGGACTTGAATAAATAAATACAGTTAACAGGTATTGTTAATAAGAATTTTGAGACATGGAAGAATCGAAAAAAAAAAAAAAAAAAAACAAACAATTGTGAAATATTTTAGAATTGAAAATAAGAAGAGATTTTTTTTAAAAATAGCAAAACTAAGACACTCCCTACATCTAAATTGTCTTGCAGTAAAACTGTAAATCGTCTGCCGCCCCAATACCACTTATGACGCAATCAAGTAGAGTGACACTGACCTACATAACGTTGACAGAAAGAACGTAGTTAACTTCATGTTGCTGTCTGCACTCTTAAGTCTTCTACAATACAGATGTACCCTAGCTATATATAGGTCTGTAGTGTAACCTATCTTTACATAGGTCTGTGGGTTGTACCCTATCTATATATAGGTCTGTATTGTACCCTATGTTTACATATGTCTGTGTTTTGTACCCATGAATTGCGGAGGTTGAGGGTTAAAGAAGATTTACGAAAAGCTAAAAACATAAACGTTAAAAAAGAAGAAACGAACTGCTTGCTGCCCGGTGGGGTGTATTGAACTATACATAAAACACAATACATGCAACAAAGTGTTCTAAAGGTCGCTTATAGTTTTTGAAATCTGAACACCACAAGATTTAAAAAGAAAATAAATAATTGAATGGCGATCTTCTCAACCAAGGAAAAATAAAACGAAAAAAAAAAACAAGATTACAAAGAGAGTTTGTGTGATACACAAACTCGGAGGCGGCCCCCGTCGGAGTCGGATCCCTGTCAGATCCGCCTATTCG
>JADKLZ010016707.1:0-15569 GCA_021533235.1 Biomphalaria straminea | reverse complement strand
ACGCACTTCTGTTCAAGGGCGGAACCAACAGTCAAACTGTGCAATCTGAAAGGATACGAGGTTGGGCCGGTGAGCTCGACATAATCTAACATTTAAAGTAGAGAAGTCAGCTAATACACTCTGTTTCTAGTGATATAATGGTGTTTTGTGAATAAATAATTGCAGCGTAATCTAATAGATGGTAAAATGTTTTGAAGCCTTAACTTTCTAGTGACCCATTAGATACAAAAAAAAAAATTTCTTTCTGAAGAAAATTTGCACTTTCGATATCTTTACTGGGTCTGTTCTTAGTCAAGACTTCTTAAACAAATTAAATTGTATTTTATAAATAGATGACATTTAAATCCGTTTACAAATAAAAAGCATGAGTTAGGTATGCATATTATTTCATGTACATTCTTTCATTGAATTTTATTGAAGTCTTTACAAGTATAAAATATTGTATAAACAGACTACAGAAATGTTTGTCAACAGGCTTCACGGCTTTGAGAGAGTATACAAAACTGGAGTTAACATTGCAAGCTATGTCTTTAAATAAATACCTCTAAACTTCTCATTGAAGCTAGCCATAGACTAGTATAAAGTACGTGAATTCTATAACACAGTAGACATAATCAAAAAAGTCAAACACAAACAAACAAATCAATGTTTTTATTCTAACTTTGAACAGGCGTGACATTTATCTTCAATATATCAGATATAAGAGTCTCTGTTCACATCTCCGTCTTGCCGCTTGATACGCAGACACTCTGAATACAAAGAGAAATAAAAACAAAATGAGATTAATGGAATGGATATACTTTGAACAGTGACGTGTTTACATGCAAGGGACAAAGAATAATACTAGATCTAGACTGAAATAATACATATATAAGTCTGTAAGCTTAGAAATACTTTAACGAATTGTTTTTGTCTGGGACAATTTCATGCCTTTAGCTTTGCAATGCTCTATGATCCTATCACTTGTCTGGACCAGGTGGGGGAGAGAGATAGGGGGGTGGGGGTATTTGTGTCAATGTTACCGTGATCACTTTTAAATGCATTTCATAAAAAAAGATGTACTATTTAAATTCGGTTTTGAGAACTTAAACCTCTTTAAGCCAATGCACTAACCTGACTAACCACTGTGCCAGCAACGTGCTTATGAAAATAGAAGGTATTATACATTCTATTGTTAGTTTCAAACGAACTACTTCTCTATACAATATATAACGGCGACTAGTTCAATTTATACCTCCACATCAGTCAAGTAGGGTTTCTTTCCCTTTCTCGACAAAAAAAATAATTACCATTAGTACATTTACTTTTTTTCTTGCTTTATTAGGTACAAGAAATAAGTGTTAAAAATGTTAACTTGATCAGAGATTGGGGGACGGAGAAATAACGGGTACAAACTTTTTTTTTACAGACTGAGCGAGTTGGTATAAGATTTCTAAAACTTAGGCTAAAACCTTTAAGTTTTATACTGATATATGTTATAATCTGTAAAAGTTCTTCAATGAAATAAAACGAATAATATATTTCGTGTTTTTACCTCACAAGTTATACTTGCATATGACATCATCAATGAACTCATTCCAACGAGACTGCCACTTCCGCCTGGCTATGACTTTTTCTCTTGATGACATTGTGCTGTATCTGAAAGCCATATTACAGACTAGAACTCTTTCACCAAACCATCTTATGTAATATTAATATGATGTACTGTAAGGTCTTTATGTCAGATCATCATTTAAAATCAAAATATAAGAGCCACATGTAATGGTTATGTTAGGTCCGCATGTAAGGTCCCCCCATAAGATCTCATGCAATGTCATCATGAAGGGTCATTAAGTAAGATCAAAGAGGGTCACCTTGAATGAAACAAAAAAGTTTAATCACCGCCCGGCTAGTTGACTCCATGGACTTTAAAATATGTTACAAGCAAGATAAAACTAGTATTGTCTTGCTCGTTTTTTTTAAAGATGGATGCATTACGTTTCTAAATACAAAACTTTGTTGGACGTTTTTCACAGCTCTGATATGTTATGTTTTTGTTTTTCCACCAATACTTCAGAGTCTCACCGTGGCGTTCGGATGGGTACGGTCATTAGACGAGACGATTTGCATATAGGGGAAGCAAAAAAGAACCTCTTAGAGGTGCCCAAGGATCGAGTACATAATACATGCGGGAATTGAAGAAGAATGACCCCCCCCCCTTCTCGAAAAAAATTCCACTCGCAGTTCCTCATGGCAGACATCTGCACGACTGATGAGTACAGAGAAAGAATATCAGGAAGTTTTTCGGTGTGCTCGGCTCTTGGCCTCGCTTCTAATCCGAGTGCCTTGGGTCACGAGCTATCAGTAATAGGGATGTATTAATTTACATCTCCTTGGATCTTTACTTTCACAGACATTTGTTCAGGCAGACAGATGGAGGCAAGTCCCCGTAGGCCCAAGAATTGTAACTCAACTTTTGAGACAATTACAAAGAAGAGCAAAACTTTAACTCAGCTTAAAACATTCGCAACATTGAACGTCTAATGTTTATTGTAATTTTTATATTTCTAATGAAGACAATGTCAACATTACCAGTATTTTTTTAACTACCTTAAAATGAATCACTGTGATCGGAATTCACTAGATCTAGATACCTCAACGTAAAAAAAAGGCCAGCCTTAGTGTACGGTGATGTAGAAACCAATTAGCAGGCTGATGGGTTGTGCAGACACTTCTAAGTTAACTCAAAAAAAATAAATCTTAAAACTATTTTTTTGCTAAGAGCAACTCTACGGTCTCCTTTTTAAGCATTTACTGCAGTCTTTATATAATCATTTAGTGTTTCTTTTTAAGAGCTAGACACACGGAGACTTGTTTTCTGTGTCAACAGTAGCTAGTAGGCTTGTGGAGAGAGGAGTAAGCAAAAAAGATAAACGACCTTAGACAACGTTTAAGGAGAATCTAAAAAAGAATTATACAGAAGCGTCGCTAGGATAGGTGTCATACAATGCGATGAGTTATTTGTGACGTAATTATCATCATTCCGTCATCACCACGTCTAAATCCTTTTCCCCAGAAAGATTAATTCTTTTTATGTTTGTTGAGCCGTAGTACTAAAAATATAATTAACTGCATATCAACCGCATCCTCGCTACACAACCATGCAACGACACTGAAACTATATTCTAACAAATTATGTTTCTCCTATAGTGACAAACTTGTCTGGAAATAAGGTTTTAGCAGATATAACATTAGAAATAGAAAGATAATTCATACGTGATTGAGTTCATGGCAAGTTGTTTGAGAAGCCTTAGGTCATCGTGAACTGCTCCAAGGGCCATGAAGGCCATGTAGAAATCATGGGACAACGGACTCGCTAGCCAAGCTGGTGGGTCGTCAGAACTGATGACCACTGGGGCACCCATCGCAATAAGAAAAGCACCTGGGTGGTTACGAAGATCATTCACAAGACCTAAAACCTAGAATAGAACATTATTAGGAACACATTTAATTCCAAAAGTAGCACATCTTATTCCAGGCACACTGTATCTTATTACAAACTTAGCACATTTTATTACAGCTAAATAATTTCAGCACTTCTTATGTCATTTGTTATGTCTTCAACAGGTATATTTACATGTTTGCCTTAGTGTTAGACCTACCTGGTTAGAAATAGGGTTGAGTTCAATGGCTATTCCTTTGGTCATCACAGCTTTCATGACCTTGGGGTGATGATATGCAGCGTACCCGTGACCGATACGCGTTGCGTTCAACAGGACAGAGTCCACTAGGTTCAAGTCTGCCCACTGTGTCCAGTCTGAAAGAGAAGGACACTATTCTTTTAATAAAGCTTAATATTAATTGTTTTTATTGACTGCTCTTTTTCTCACGCTTAGCTCTCATGGCTTTGTTTTTCTAATCACTAAGCTTCTCTCTGTCTCTCTCTCCCATCTCTCCATCTCTCTTTCCTTGTTTCTTTACTTGTATCAAGTTAAAACTTTGCACAGTTATTTACTGTTTCTAACAGAACGTGATCTGATTTGAAGAAAACAATCACTTAATAAAATAGTAGTACTATATTAATTTTGTTTGATAAAAAATAAATAGTATAGTATTGAGATACATGACTGACATTAGGAAGTTCTTCCCCTTAGATAAAATTTCTTTTTGTATTTTTAGTACTTTTTGTTTATCTCTAATAATAAAACAGCCGTGATTGTGAACCCACTGGTTTAATTATTATTTGATTGTTATAACACAGACACCTCACACGTTATTGTCCGGCCATGATCTAATGGTCAAGAAAGATTGAAAGATTGAAACAATGTTTTAATATTACAAAAAATAAGATAAATAAGTAGAGATAAATACATGTCTACAATAATTTTCAGTCTGGTTTCAATCATCTCATTACAAACTTTGCTCAACTTATGAAATGTTGGTTTCGAAAATTTGTTAAGCTTCCTGAGTAAATGCGTTTTATTGAGTCACACTTTACCAGTTTCACCAGAATGAAAAAAGTACGGTAGCCTAGACTGGTCATCTTTTAGCAAATCTTCGACGAACTCCACTGTCCAATGGGTGTTATCTTCCTGTTGAAGTAAGTCAAATCCTTTGACCAGATCAGGATATTTCCTCATTGACTTAATAGTCTTAGCCACCATCTCATGTTGACTTGTCTCCGACCTAAAATAGAGGAATTGATTTCAATTTTGTTTTTATAAAAGTTATTTAATAATTTTTTTTTAAGTATTTGATAGATTTAAAATAAAACATGTTGTTTGAGAAAAATAAAGTTTAAATTATGAAATAAAAGAAAATTTAGCTGTATTAACCTCTTCTTTTAATGAGCCAGAAATTAGCGCACAGAGAGAAGTCATAAATCGTGAATGAGGCACGGTTTTCTCTAGCAGCTGCAGCAAGGGAAAACGCCACTATTAGTTTTGTGTATAATGTCTGTCCGTCTGTCACGTTTAGATCTAGAAAAGCTATTGAAAATTTACGTTCATCATAGTTTGTGATTTACAAATTAGACACTTTCTTTAGTTCTTAAAAATAATTACCGGTTTACAATACTTAAAAAATACACCTCTTTTAAGACAAAGCATACAAAGTTATGTAACATTACTGACAGGACCGGCCTTAAGAATTGCGACGCCCAATTTAGTCCCCTCTATTTTTTACAATTACAACTATTATTATTTAAAATAATTACATCACTATACAAAAATTTAATAACAACATGCATAGGAAACACTTCGAACTTAATAGGTGCCAGTGGGTTCATTAACGCTAGGCCAATCGCTAAATATTACATATTAAATATGTGAACTTCCCTTAAAAGTGAGGCGCCATTTGATACTATATATATATATATACTCATTGTTTAAATGAGAGTGGAGTTTTAGTTCCAATAAAATAAGTTAGTTACCTACGTCCAGCCAAGATGACCTTTGCCCCGATGAAGTCCGGATGCTCAGTCTTGAAGTCTTCAACCACTTCTTGGATCAGCTGCAAGTATTCATCTGTGACGTCATTTCCTTCTGCGTCTACCTGGGGGTATAGCAGTGTATGTAAGTTGGTCGTGTATTGCTGAAACTTAAAATACAAACCTTTAAGTATTCAAGTTTAGTGGATTCTGTCCAGTGTCAATCCTGTCACGTACCTTGCCTGCTACCTTAATCTCCATGTACTGGACACCATCGTCGTAAAACTCTTTGAAGCCTTGCTGTAAGTAAAGTCTAGAGCAAAGAGAAATGGATTGAATAGTAAACCCAATTATATATGTATTATGTACATGTGTTTTACAGTATATCAAGTTACTTTTAGAAAATATTTATTACTAGTCGACCGGCGGCATAGCATACGCCGCTATTTTCCAGGGCAGGCCTTAGGCACTGCAACATATGCGACCGCAGTGAGTCCCGCACTTTCATTGGACCCTTGCTAATTTTTTAGGTCTATAAATTATTAAATTAAGTTACATGAAGTTAATTCCTTTTTCCAGTCTATATTTATTTATGTCTATGCTATTTTGTGAATGAAAAGAGTGCGGATTTGGATACACCATTTTCATTCACACCTTGCTGCGCCATTGGATCTTCCCATTTACTTGTTATAAGTGAATTCATGAATAAAAAATACTACAACATATGCGACCACAGTGGGTCCCGAACTTTCTTTGGACCCGTGCTAATTTTTAGGTGTATAAATTATTAAATTGAACCATTTTATAAAACATAACAGATTTCCCGCGGCCTCTTAATTTACCAGGAGCCCCCTGTAAATCTCCTGAAATGTTATTAAATGCTATGCCGCCGGTCGAAAAAGTCCTGGAAATTTCCGGACATTATTAAAATCTTTTTAAAGTAAAAAAAAATTATGCTATGCTATTTTGTGAATGAAAATAGTGCGGATTTTGGATATATTATTTCCCATTCACATCATGTTGCACCATGGGATCTTCCCATTTGCTTGTTATAAGTAAAGCGAATGCGTGAATTCATGAATGAAGAATACTATGAATGGAGGTAAAAACAATGGCTAATTGACCTTAATTTACGCGATATTAAGAATATAGCTGCACTCATGTAACAATGCTTTAGAAAAACAAATTTGAATGTTAATTTGATTAAATGGACTATAATTAGTATGTTCATGTGCTAAAGCATAAAACTATACTTGCAAAGAGAAGTTCTATAATCTTCTTAGAGTTGAATTCGAGTTTTAGATCTAGATCTAGATCTAGGAATAGAGAGATAAGTTACCTTTCGTAATCAAGTCTAATGAATGAATGTGCGTAATTAAAGTACTTTCTAAAGTGAAACCTGAGAGTATACTCTATCCGTGTATTGTTGTTGTTCTAGTTTCAATAGTCTAACGACACAATAATGTGGAAATACTTTTAATATTATGACAATAATCTGAGAAGAAGAGATAATTATATAAACACCACTTTCATTCACAAAATAGTGCGGATTGGGATGCACCAATTTACATTCACACCGCGTGCGTGCGCCATGGGATCTTCCCTATTTACTTGCCGCTGGCATGTTGTGTGTTTGAACTTTTGTGTGTTTGACCTCTTACTTAGAGGATTATATATATAGATTACATTCTCATAACATATGCCAGAAATAATTCTTAAACTACTTATATTATCTCTTTGTTTCTTGCTAACTTTAATTCAACAATATAGATTAGACTTGTGACATTAAGGAATGATTTTTAAACCAAATTATTTAATAAGCAACACATTTGTATCTATTTTTATACTTTCTCAAATCAAGAAAACAGCTCACGTAGTTAATCTATTTGAACAGCTCATGTAGTTTACCTTATAGAATTAGAGCAGCTCATCCAGTTTACCTGATAGAACAGCTCATCTAGTTTATCTGATACTACAGCTCACTTAATTAATCTAATAGAACAGCTCAACTAGTTTATCTAATAGAACAGCCCACTTAATTAATCTAATAGAACAGCTCACTTAGTTGATTTAATAGAACAGCCCACTTAATTAGTCTAATAGAACAGCTCACTTAGTTTATCTAATAGAACAGCCCACTTAATTAATCTAATAGAACAGCTCATTTAGTTGATCTAATAGAACAGCCCACTTAATTAATCTAATAGAACAGCTCACTTAGTTGATTTAATAGAACAGCCCACTTAATTCCCACTTAATTAGTCTAATAGAACAGCTCACCTAGTTGATCGCTTAACAAAATTGATGTGTTGTAGTATTTTAACGGTTTATCTACTTTGTTAAAGGCTTTAGGTTAACTTATTCACATTTAATGGCAAACGATATTTAGGACATTATTTCATTTCAATCCACCAGATGGCGCTGCATTAACAAAAACTCATTCTAAGCTTACTTTGTGTTTTTTCTACTAGGTATCAGGTCATACACAGTAGAGAAGTAGGTCTCAAACTTGCCCCAGACATCATTCACAGATGGGTAAGCACGAAACGGGTCATCCACCCAGATGGACATGTTATAGACCAGCCTGTGAACAGACAATCATTTAACACATGACCAATGACCAATCACAATGTGTGACAGTAAATCACCCTAACTTATTATTCTATGTACCAGTGTGACCCAGTCTATGTGACCCATAGTACCATTTAACTTTTATAAGCTTAAGCCTTCGCCTAGCTCCAAGAAAGATGCCAGCGCATATTATTTGACTATATCACCAAGTAGGCCTGCACCGCCATAATCATGCAGACGGCTCTCTTCATACCAAGAGCCATTTTCATGTACAAAACCCTATTCATGTAACATACCCAGCCATCTTTATATTCGCAGTTATTACCAAATACTCAGCTGCAGTGGCATTTCTAGGAGTGGGGGTGCAGGTTGAACTGAGTGACACCCAAGTAGAAGAAAAGCACACTTAAGTTAAAGTTAAGCCAGTGTCTATAGCTACTTACTCACACAAACATGCGTATGTACTTTTAACATCTGGATCTAGATCCACATATCTATCTATCTATTATTAATTTGTTTTTATATTTAAGTCCAAGTTAACAAAAAGGCGCGAAAAAGATTTTTTTTTCTACAATACTTCTATTCGAGTCACTCCTTCATGGAGTCGAACGTTGATTTCAAACAGATCTCTAACGATTTTCTTAAAAATGTAACACTTTATTTAGGCTATATCACTGCGAAAAGAATAATAAGCTCGTTGGTTACATGGGAAACACTCTAGTTAAACTGTTTACTATTTCAAAGTAAAAAAAGATGTAACTTTGACTAAAGACTTACAAATCTATCTAGGTCTAGAGCCGAAATGGCGTAGTCAGCGTATTACAGTTATTATGCGATAACAGTTAATTTAAAGTTGCTTTAATTTTATTAAAGTTCATAATGGTTAAATCTAATATAGTTCACTGATCACATCTAGATTTTAGATCTAAACGTAGATCTAGACTTAGTAGACTATATCTTAAAAGTTCTGAATATGAATTTTAGATCTTGTGTTAGACCCAGATGTCCATATAATAAACAAACCAATAAATAGTCGAATAAGTATGTGATGAACGCTGATCAATTCAGAAAATGCTGACGTTCAACTTCAAAGCAATCAAGTTGTCATATGTTCTATACTCAAGTTGAGTCGAATATTATTTTTATTTATTTTATTTTCTTTTTTTTTTTCATTTTTCTTCATAATTGAAGTTTAATGATGGAGGTATTTTATTTTTGAAAATTAAATTAAGTAAATTTCTTAAAAACTAATAGAGAAAACAACTATGTGTGCCTGTTAGTAATTTGAAAATCTTATACTTTGTAAATGATATAAATATTTGATAAAAAGTTATAAATAAATCAATTTAAAAAATAGAAATCCATACAAGTTTAACAGTAATGCATGTTGTAATGCATGTATTAAAGCCAAAAAAAAAGAACAAACTAGCGATATACTGTATAGCTAATTAGGAAAGGTTGATTAGGAAAGGAGACAGGTGAAACCTGCTCGCACTAGGAGACACAGACGCCAATGTTCAGGACGCCGCTGCTCAGCTTTCTTTAGAATATGTGTAAACAGAAAAACGGCATGTGCTCATTTTCAAGCATGTGAAAAAAAAATAGTTTCATATCAGGTAATTGGGGGAAACTAAATGGTGGCCGATGATTATAAGATTAGATAGTTTGTATTGGTCCAATCAAATGGAAATTCAGTTTGACTACAATTGACCACATCAGCAATGTTCAGCTTCTAAAGATATTTTAGTTTGAAGTCCATGCGGGTTTTAAGACATTAGTTCTCTACTAAACCAAATCATGCAAACCCAACTCTGTGAGTATACTCACTGCTCATCAAACTGGTCTCTGTTTCTGGCCGAAGCTCTCAGTTTAGCCATGGACACCCAACCTGCACAGACAAAACGATTCAAATATTAAATTTATCTAGACATTTGGGAACTAGGCATTTATACACAGAAATGATTTTTTAGAATGGCACGTGAAACGAGTTATTTAGGTAGGTCTACCTTTTGAGCTAGTGTTATATTCAATAAGTAGATACATTTTTGAAAACATATAAGAAAACTTCTATAAAGTACAAAACAATAAAAAGTTTTTGAAATTTCTTGCTAAGGTTGCTGCCTCGCTTGAGAAAAAAACGGAAGTCTCTCTGAAGTAGTCCGAAAACGAATTGAATCAGTTTGCAAAGCCACTTAATGTTGTCGTCCACCATCACAAACCCAAACCAGGGTAGCATAGTGTCCAACGATGTTTCACTTTCTAACAACCATCTCAATAAAGCCAACAACGCATTCGGACGCATGCATTGGTATCTATATATATAATTCTCTAAGTCACAAGTTCAAAAGTTCAAACAACAACAAGTAAATAGGGAAGATCCCATGGCGCAGCATGGTGTGAATGGAAAACGGTGTATCCAAATCCGCACTATATTGTGAATGAAAGTGGTGTATATAATTCTCTTCTTCTCAATTTGTCATAATATTTAAAGTATTTCCAGATTATTGTGTCGTAAGACTATTGAAACTAGAACAACAATACACAGATAGAGTCTACTCTCAGGTTTCACTTTAGAAGTACTTAAATTAATATCACAAATTACGCACATTCGTTCATTAGACATGATTACGAAAGGTAACTCATCTCTCTATTCCTAGATCTAGATCTAGATCTAAAACTCGAATTCAACTCTAAGATTATAGAACTTCTCTTCGCAAGGATAGTTTTATGCTTTAGCACATGAACATACTAATTATAGTCCATTCTTTCATATTTTAATCAAATTAACATTCAAATTTGTTTTTCTAAAGCATTGTTACATGAGTGCAACTCTATTCTTAATATCGCGTAAATTAAGGTCAATTGACCAATTTAAATCTCCATTCATTATATTTTTTATTCATGAATTTACGCATTCGCTTTAATTATAACAAGTAAATGGGACGATCCGAAGGCGCAGCATGGTGTGAATGGAAAATGGTGTATCCAAATCCTCACTATTTTCATTCACAAAATAGCATAGCATAGAGGAGCATTTTGTGAATGAAAGTGGTGTATATAATTCTCTTCTTCTCAATTTGTCATAATATTAAGTAAGTATTTACAGATTATATTGTGTCGTAAGACTCTTGAAACTAGAATGACAATACACATATAGAGTCTACTCTCAGGTTTGACTTTAGAAGTACTTTAATTAATATCACAAATAAAGTTAAAATAATAATTTCACTGGCTTGCTCCTTTTAATCTCACTTCCATTTCGGATATTTATCTATATATATATTTACGGATATTTCTTATTTTTTTACTTAACTTTTACTTTACAAAAGATTTTAATAATTTCCGGAGATTTCCAGGACTTTTTTGTAGGTCTATATTTAATAACGTTTCAGGAGATTTCCAGGGGCTCCTGGTAAATCAAGAGGCCGCGGGAAATCTGTTATATGTTATAAAATGAGTTAATTTAATAATTTATACACCTAAAAATTAGCACGGGTCCAAAGAAAGTGCGGTACCCACTGCGGTCGCATATGTTGCAGTACCTAAGGCTTGCCCTGTAAAATAGTGGCGTATGCTATGCCGCCGGTCAACTAGTATGGGTATAAGTCTTTTCTACTCATGAAAATTAATGCCAACAGAGATCTTTTTTAATGAGGACGCTCAGGAAGAAATAATAGAGGTGGCCCGAGGAAGCGTTATAAAGCTCTATTTAGGCACCAGATGAAAGCTGGGTTTGCTGTTATTTGAAATAGTGCATACATTTTTAATATTCGAAATCGAAGACATTGCCATGTATTAAAAGTTGAAAGATATTAATCAATGAACCATACAAATTGCCATCGGCTTACTATGGTATGAAGGGACTGCGCAATGCATATCATCTTTCCTGTTAAGTCCTATATCTATTAAAAGCGTATCGATCCTTGGGACCATAATCTTTAGAAAAAAGGTCACACCCGAATCAGAACCTGCGATCTTTGGTTTAGCAGTATTTAGGCTTATTTAACTTGTCGGCAAAACAAATTTAATCAATGCATCAAAAAAGAAAAAGAATTGAGAATACATTCCAATAGTCCTCAAACTATTTGATAGCTTAAAATATCCAGATAATAGAACACGTGACCAGCCTAAGCCCTGCATGAGCAATAGGAGTAGTGTAAATAAAATGTATGAACTTACCTAGCCCGGGGTGTGTCTTCGAGAATTTGTACTTTCTGGTCGGGTATTTACCCTCTTGTACACGCGTATAGAGGTTAGGTAAGTAGGTCAGTCGTTTAATCACCCACTGTAATGACGTCATGGCCGAGTCGTGTAGATGTAGCACACCACCTGATGATGATTGGTGAAAAAAAAAAGTGATAGCATATTTCAATCATAGCAAAAAAAGTTGTTAATTTCCTAAAAAAAGTTATGTTTTTTGTTACTGCTTAGTAACATGTTGGAGGAGGAGCGACCACATTTTTTGATTAGCTAATTGCTTCCAAAAAAGATCTCTACAAATCAATGCCCACTGCTTTGAAGTCCCGTTATATTACATTAACATTTCGGAGGTGGAAAGATAAAAATTTTTTGTTTGTTTGTGCTAGTTGCATGTCGCTCATAGAGGATGACTTTATGGATATGTTTGCCCTAATATGGCGGAATTTACAGGTAGGTGAAGTTACCTGACGGTGGTGAACATGCTTAACTAAATGTTGTATAGAATATAAATCAATAAGCAGAAGATTCATCTTGTTCAAGTGATATAAAGCTTATATCAACTCACTCTTTCTGGCCAAAAGTTTGTACACGTTATTTCTCCCACACCCAATTTCGGATCAAACTATATTTTGCACAATTATTTCTTTTACCTGAAAAAACTAGAATCAATAACGAAAGTTAACAATGGATTAAAACTGCCTTTTTTCAAGCCTTGGTGGACCACTTCTGATAAAATTTAATTCTGATATTCTTTCTGATAATATTGAAACCTGTCTTTCTATCTGCCTGGGTGGACCACTTCGGGGACCGATTCTGAGTTTGTGTTTCCACACAAACTGTCTTTGTAACATTGTTTGTAAATTTTTCTTTGCATTTTTTTTATTATGTCTCTCTAGTTAATTTAATTTTTAGTCGTTTCAGACAGACTCTATAGTATCAATATACGAACGATAACCTTTAACATTGTATATTGATTACTTGGTATTCTAGAAACATGAAAGAAGTGTAAATTAATAATCTACACTAATTGCGTTGAACACGAACAGGTTCAAATACACAATATGTATAGTTTAACGTTAATGTCCCGTGTGAATAAAACGGCTTTAGATAAAAGGAGGTCTACCGTATTCAAACAGTAAAAACAGATTGTAACAATGTTTGTAAAATGTTTTACATGTTTCGGTTGTTCTTTCAGAGTTATATGTATATTACAATCCTAACCTCCCGCAGAACGACTGGGGGTGGGAGCGGGCAGGGTTTGAACCCTGGACCATCGATAAATCTGAATGACAGTCAAGCGCGCAAACCACACGACCAGACAGTCATCCAATATAGGTCTAAAGCGTGGTTAAATGACCATATGAAAAGAAACTATTTTGATTTAATTATATTTCTTTTTTATTCTTACAAGATATTAGTTGAATACTGAAAATAATTTTAATGACCTACTCATATAATATTCATTTGCAAGTAAACCATTTACAGGTTATAAAATTTTTGTCCATCTTAACTTTATCCTATAGTTTCTTTAATCTGCAATTTCCTAAAAATGTCAAAAACGTCGAGTCATAACGACAGCGTCCTTGGCTGTCCTTATTGCATATGTTGTTCTTGTGTTGAATATAATAATTTTAATGTAACCAATTTTTCTAGGGGGGGGGAATAGTTGTGCTTTACATTATTCGTTCTACAATATGATGTAAAGCAGATATTGTGAAGCATTTTATTATGACGACTGCTCCCTCAAAAGTTGTTTTGTTGTCCATTGTGTTGTGTATAAATGAAATAAAAATACTGAAGAAAAACAAAGGTACGTGTAAAAAGGCAGTTTCCAATATTTTCAGAAAGAATATCTGAATGAAATTCTATCAAAGACAAATGACAGAGAAAAATGGAGAAAGAAGGTTGACATATCTTGTGTAGTGCGCCAGCAGTCCAGCAGACCAAAGGATAGGTGAAAGTGAATGTGAAGTTAGATGTTAAACTGGCCTAACTGATGTCTTATAATCAATATCTAATTGATCTAATTGTTTTGTAAAGGGTTAATTTCTTGCTTTGGTTCAGAAGTGATACAACATTTCCGTCAAAAACAAATAATTTTCTTATAGATAAGTGTCTAATGTTGTGAGTGTCCTTTTGCAGTTTACGTCTATAAATGAAAAAGACTTGTTAATTGCTTTTTTTAAAGTATGTCCAACTTATATGCATACTAATTAGATTTTTCTCTTTAAAAAGGTAAAGAATTATTTTTGTGTAATTGTAGTAGTTAGTATGACAGAACTTATTTAACTTAGCAATAAAATGTTAAAAAAAATACTTTTTTGAAAAAAAATCTAAAACCATTTTCATAAATGTGTTAAAAATGTAGTAAATATTCATCTCCCTTACTAAAATACCTAACCGTGTTTGTTATTATTATTACTTACGTAATCAACAGGAAAACAAGGAAAATACACACAAAAATTCTTTAAAAAAACAAAACAAAGCTTATATAAAGTGTATCAATTAGTCTGGATCAGTCATGGGATTAAATTTGTAATAAGCATCAGACGACGATGCATAAAAGGGACTTATTCAGCTTATACCAACACTTCAGTCATGTACTATTTCTTTCCGTTGGAAAGTAGACTCATCTTATACTACCACTTCATTCTAATACAATTTCTTTCGCTTATGTTTTGCAGCCTGGATGCCTTTCATTTTCGTGGAACCGTTCTCTTGTTAGTACTGTGTGTTATTGGCATAGAAATAGATAATTAAAAAGAAAAATGAAATGAGAAGAAAAAAAATAGAGAGAAGGAATTGAGAGTAGTGTACAGATAGTTTCAGGTACATAAATTGGCTGAGAACAATTTGTCGGTGAACCAGTGGTGGGTAAACAAGTTGTCGGTGAACCAGTGGTGGGTAAACAAGTTGTCGGTGAACGAAATGTCGGGGGAACGAATTTGTCGTGAACAATGTGTCGGTGAAGGAAATGTCTTTTTTCGTGTTCCTATCTAGGACATTTTGGGCATCCATATTTATGAAATCTAAGACGAATGGGCCATCTAAAACATGTAAGACATCTATGGAAAAAATATATAGGACATCTAGGTCAACTAATCCAAGACAGCTTGACCATTTAAAACATCTAGGTCATCTAGGACATCTAGGTCATCTATGAAATCTGGGTCATCTATGCAATCATGCATCTAGAACATATAACACACTAGGACATCTAGGTCATGTATGCAATCATGCATCTAGAACATATAACACACTTGGACATCTAGGTCATCTGTGAAATCTAAGTCATCTATGCAATCATGCATCTAGAACATATAACACACTAGGACATCTAGGTCATGTATGCAATCATGCATCTAGAACATATAACACACTAGGACATCTA
>JADKLZ010016693.1:0-11367 GCA_021533235.1 Biomphalaria straminea | reverse complement strand
TACTATTGAACTCAGCAGTACACGATAGTCATTAGAGTAATATGTACAGTTTTCTTTCCCTTTATCCATCCATCCCATAGAAATACAACACAATACTTTAGATACTTAGTCTTTGAGTTATCCCCCCTACTGCTGATTATATTGATTTATCGTTTTACTCGTCCTTGTGTGTATCACTTATAGATCGATCGTGTTCGTGGCTCGATGGTTACAGTTTGGATCTTCTGTTGTTGTTTTTTTCCTCTTACGAAACATGTGTTAGCGCAGCAAGATGGAGGTCTCTGGAGTTATTTCGTATGTGTGCCGTGTGTTTGGTATTGATTGGTCGTGAACAAGAAACATAGCCTGAGACTGTCTTGTCTGTACCGGGGGACTTCATGACACTGTGACACTAACATGAACTGCATCGCCCGTGGGTACAGCGCCTAATCATGTCAACGAAAAGTCAGAGGAGCGTAGCGTTCCAGACGCCGGCCGACACCAACAGCAGCAGCACTCCTGGGCCTACGGAAGACAAGACTTACAGCGTGCCCATGGCAGTTCTGGCCAACATGAAAGAGGCCAGCCGGTCAAGGTGCCGAGCGCGCTCAAGATCCTGGTCACGTTTCCGGTCAAGAAGGTCGAAGTCCCAGGACGCGCGGTCATCTGATCCTGGTCTGGGGCAGTCGCCAAAGAGAGATCTCAGTGTGGTGGGCCTGGTTAGGACTGCTTCCAGGAACTCTGTCAGAAGCCTTGTGAAGCTCTTTGAATCTAGATGGGTGAGTTAGTCGATCCTGGTTTGGACAGTATATTTGGCACAAGTGGCAGTAAAAAATGAATGAAAGGAAATTAAAATTGAAACTGAGCAATACATTTCTCCGGTAGTTCGCGATTTAAAAATTACTTACCATGCTGGTGACATTTGCTTCATGTTTTTAATTTTTTTTTTTTGTTAAACATGGTGTTAATTTTTTATGTTGTCTGTACTGTCTAGCCCAATACTTTACTTTCCCATTCTATGCCTAGCATCAGTGACTCCATCGAACAATAAGTTAGACAAACCCTTTAAATCTCTACTGTGTTCACATTGTTCGCATCTCATTGGATGGTTGCCTTCTTCACTTCTACTATCTTTAAACTTCATTAATTAGAGATTGTGCACAAGTGAAAGTTCAGTGACACTTAGTTCAATTCAGATTTTAAAAAATACATGTTTTTTTTTCTACTTATTCTGTTATCATTTAAACATAATATTAGTTTTAATAGATGTCTCTATTTTTCATTGGAAAGTTGACATTTAGTCACAAAAATGTGCTTTATGTCTTCCTTCTTTTTCTGCCTAATTTTTATGTTGGAGCTTCAGATGACTAGACCAATATATGAGATGAACTGTGCAGTTGTTTCCAAATCAGGGAGCTCTCCATATAGTTTTCTTTCTATTGGGGTGTTTAGGGCCACTGTCTTGTATGGGCCTTATACTGGTGTAAATAATTAGTTTTGTGTAAAATAAAAATTTCAACTTGCTTGTCAGGATGACTACTAAAACCTCAAGGATTTGTTACAATTAGTCTTTTATAAAATCTTTTTTGTGTTTACATATATTAGAGTTGATATCACATGCCTATTACATATAAGCATATTTGCCCGCCACTGCCATCACTTAGCTTCTCTACACTGCACCTTTAAGAACAGTTGAATACAAACACTTGTTACCTACCTGTAACCCAATTACTTTTCTCACCCTCCTTGGTTCTTGGCTAGACATTTTGGATGATTGGATGGTGTGGCTCAGCAAGCTCACACCGACATATTTATTGTTGTACTAGACACATTGTGACTATCATAAATAGATGAGGGATAACTTGGCTGGAAACATGCTGGAACTCTTAATGCTCTTATAAATGTTGCCTCAACTCAAACTTTCTCAAGTTTGAATGAAGACGTTTCAAAGGAGAAGCTTGAACCTTTTAGAAGCACCTCATTTATTCTTATCATAGCATTGCTTGCGATATCATAGCAACAAAGTATTGTAATAATAAAATTAATTAAAAAACAACAACATATTTAGATGGTAAATCTTAAAATAAAACATGCTTTATAAGTTAAAAAAAAACACTTCAAAGTCACAGTTATTGTGCTTGATAGTCCTTAATTTTCTGTTAATTTTATTTTTAACATTTGTACAATTTATGATCACAGCTAACACAGATTAGGCTTGGGCAACAGAATAATTGCTCTTGTCTGATAACAAACATATGTAAGAGTGTACTTAAATACAAGCGGCTTCTGGTGCTAACCTGTTTAACATTACTTGATTTTAAACTAATTAGTCTCACACAAAAAACTTTTACATTTTTTCTTTACATCTTCAACTTTATGCAGACTTTGCTTTAATTGAAGTAGAAGAGGTAGGAATGTAGAGTGCTGGTATTAACGTTCTCCTCAATCCACTTTCTTTCTTTTTTTTCTCTCCCCACAAAAGAAAACTTGGAACAAAACATTCTAGTTATGTTTAGATATTTGGTTACTGTGGTGAGTAATTGTAGAGTTGTGGTACTTGGCAACATCTGTGTTTACAAGTGGGTTCTATTATTTGCTTATAAATATGATCTGGTTTTAGTGTTTCAAGTATTACTACCACACTTTGTTGTCAATCAGACTTTTTTTATAATATGTCTTGTCAGCTGTCTAAGACTTCATTCAGTCTTTAGTATTAGAAATGTTTTTTTGTGTGTGTGGTTTGCTTTTCTTTTGTAATGTTGTGTGATATTTCTTTTATTCTGTGTGTAGCTTTTCTTTTAATTTAATCTTCCAGTGATGGAGCATTGTTTGTGATTACATTGTCTTATTGTATTTTCAGATGAATGAAGGTCGCAAAACTCAAATTGTGTTACTGGATGAGAGACGATTGGACATTATTATTCAGGTATGTTTAATGCCTAGAAAGTTCTGAAAGAGGTGTACACTAAAAAAAGCTAATAAAGCAAAGAAAAGAAACTTTGTTTTGCAATTGATTGTGCACTTTAACCCAATAGCTCCTACAGCAGTATGGTGTCTTGTTTAGTTTACAGTCCTACTTCAATCAACTTGCATTGTTACGCTGACGACATTAAAAAAAAAACTTACCTATAAGAAGAGAGCATCATGTCACAATTAGAACACATTTTGTATGGAGATCTTAAAACTTAGAACATGAAATTTTGTTGAAGTATCTACTTAAAGATTAAGTTGATTCAATGAATTATTCTATTGAAATCCAATGATCTTATGGCCCAGTTGGATGTGTCTCAGCTTTCTTGATAGACTGTAGACTATTTGTAATGGTGGTTTGATATAACAAGCCTACTATAGCTTAGATAACTCTGGTTCTCTCCAATTGTCTTATCTGCCACTACTAGTCATCTAGCTAGCTTCACAAGCTATAGTTCTGTCATCTGTTAACTAAATTTGAGAATGAGAACAATCATGGCTTTAACTGTTAGTTCTTAAAAAAAGTAGTGTAAAAATAATTTTGTGATAAATTTTGAAAAAAAAATGGAGCCATATCATCACAATTTATTTAGTTTTCAATTGTATTGTTTTATTTTAACCAGGCTTTTCTCTGAATTGTTACTATGACAGTAATAAGATCAAGTGTCTTTATTATTGTATTTGGTAGATAGCATGAAATGAATACAAACTTTGGGGAAGGGGAGAGATTTGGTTGACATTTGTTGACTGACAACCTTTAGAGTATACACTTTGATATTTGTACATTTGTTCTGAGAAGCATACTATTGTTGTTCCCAAAAGTTCCAATGCAGGTCATGATATTCAGGTGTTTGTGAAGCTTGTCAAATCTAGGCCTAGATTTATGAGCTAACATTTCCTGTTGCTCTGCAAGTAATATTTTCTTAAAAATTGTGCTTCAGACAATGTGCTTACAAGCATTTTTTGCATTGAATATTCAAAACTACAAAAAAAGAGAAAAAAAAACGAAACCCTGCAAAAACTTACAGCACTACACAATTATGTAACTTTAATTAGAAGCTTAAGCACACTGACCTGATATCAATCTCAAATCTCTGAAAAGTTATTTAAAATAATTAATGAAAATTGCTTTTTGTTTTTAACCTTTTCTAAAAAAAGAACAAGCAACAGACATCACTAACCTACCAAAGTATTGAGTAATTAAACAGTTACTACAAAAAATCATTCCAACAGCCATTTAAATATATATCTAAAATAAGCTATAACATTGAAAAAGTAAAAATAGATTACTTTCTAAGATTAGATTCTAAATCTAGAGTCTAAATTGGCCCCCCACTCTAAAATCTAAATCTTGTAATATGTAGAAGATATTTGTCTCAAAGGTGTCCACAAATCGGTCTACTCTATGTTAGATAACATGGGCATCAACAATTTTTCATTGTAAATATGTCATTAAACATACATGAACACAATGTCCTTTATTATTTGCTTTATTTCATTATTATTGTTATTATTTGTACTTTTCAATCTTAAGTAAAATTCATTAGTCTTACTCTTTTGAACTAACACTGAACTAATAATGACACACAATTTTTAAAAATTAAATAATATAATGTCATCAATAGAGAATAACATTCATATTTCCATGCACTAGAACAAACAAATGCATTAAAAGATTTTGAATTACAAAAAGATTGGTGATTTTAAAAATGTCATTTCATGTAACAATCTGTTCTGTGCTACAGCAGTGTTTGGTAACGTTTTCGTTCACTTTAGTCATTTTTTTTTTAAACAGTGACTATGTTGTGAATACAACTTGGTCCTTGGTTTTTCTATTGGCAAAATCTCCAAAACATTATTATGACAAGTAAATAAGAAATTAACAGAGTGCTTGGCATTGCTAGTGGACTAGAGTTTAAACTGTTACAAGGTCTAAGTGTTTATTATAATGATCATCCTTACTATCTTATTGCTGATATCGTTAGGACTAAAAGAAATCTCACTGACTGCAGTGAAAACAGTGATGCCTCTAAGGATGTCATTTTAAGACTTGACATTGAGTAGCTTTTTGTTCCTTGCTTAGACTGATTGAAATTATTTGTTTGAATTTATATTTTAATTTTTTAAAATCTTTTGTAGAAAAGCTATAATAATTTCAATGCTTTGATTTTAAATACATCTGTAATTGCACATTTTCTCAATATATCAACAGCCTAAATTATATTCAAATGATCTTCTTGATTTGGTGGCTTCACATTTCAAGTTAAAAGAAAAACATTATTTTGGACTAGGATTTTTTGATGACACGTAAGTAAATTTTTTTTTATACGTTCTAATATTAGGCCTTTTTTTTTTTAAAAAACTTTAAAAAAAATAAATACAAAAATTTTGACTTTTAAAAATGTTTTGCACATTTGTTTACATCAATGGTTTTTATTGTGATTGTTATGTTTTATCTTTGGCAAAATTTTTTATATTTTTAAAAGTCATTCCTATGATTTACAGACAATTTACAGAATATTTATGTATTACAGAATGATTTATTGCTATATACATATTACTTTCTAAAATCCTTTGAAAGTAAATATCATAGATTAAAAAGAAATAATTCTTAATTTTTTTAAAATTATTTTGTCATTGAAAATTGATAAATTTATTGAAAATAAAAGATATTTTTATTTTTTATATCCTATTAATTTCATGTGTCACATGAGAGTTCTTGATTTTATTTTTAGATAATGTTTAAAACCAATATGTGTCATCTACAAATCCCAACATGCTCCTCTATGTTAATCAAAGAAATCCTTACATGGATTTAGTTTCTCTTCCAAGCATGTCATATGAGTAATGAGTGAAATCATAAGTAGGTCAGATTACTTAAATAGGAAATCACTTGTTGACCTGAAAGCTTGGCAGTAATGTGTAGAAAAACAACTGCTTCTACTTGTGATTTAACTGTTCTTGGGTGTAAAAAAAAACAACAAACCCTGAAGATATTAAGATAAGACGAGATGAGGTTATTTGACTGATTATAATTAATGTACAGCAACAATGGACAGTATCAGATAATAGAATAGTCTCTATACATCTAGTCTGTCTACTAGACATGAAAATAACTATTTTATAATGAAATACAAATATTTGAACTAAATATATTAATAGTAAACACACATTTTGGGGGCATTGTTCATAGCAAAGTTTTCACCTCAGTCACAAAAAAAACTTTTGTTTTTTCATAATGTGATACTATAGACTTGTATTTCTCATTTCTTGTTTTTGTACCATCTTTGAGCAGACCTTATCATTTCCAAGCATCCTTTTGTTCCAACATTATTCTTTAAAGCATTTGCTCTACATAGTCTGAATTGTCTTAGAGTAAGACATTTACCCCCTTTACCCTAATTTAAGAAACATTGGTATATAGATGAAATGGGTAGCTGCCTTTTATTATTGTTAAAACATACATTTTTATGACATGACATTTTATGCTAACAAAATTGTATGCCTAAATTCAAGTTCATTTTTTTTTAGAAACAATTTTAACTGGCTTCAAGGTGACAGGAGAGTGTTAGATCATGAATTCCCTAAGAAGACAGGGCTTTTAATTTTACATTTTTCTATCAGGTTGGTTGAACTTGATGCATTAATATGTAAGCCAAGCGTAGTATTGTTTTTTTTTAGGAAAGGTGATGCTAAGGTCAAATGTCAACATTAAAAAGGTAATGTAAGAGGCTGTCATTGTTTTTCTCTGGTGAGGGAGGAGATTCACAAACATCCAATTTTAAGTTTATCTTGGTATTTTTCTATTGCATTTTAAATTCATTATGTTCAAGCTCTTATCTAGCCTGATATCATGGTTCAGCTAAACAATGATCAACCACATGTACTTTTGTTTTTTATGTGATGTACGCATTGAGAGTGAGGTGTTTCAAAATAGTTGACCTTTAATGTACTCAGGGTTCCCTACTTATGGGCTGATTATCAGACTCTATCACACTTGACATTTTCTGCTCTCTTAAAAGTAGCATGTTACATTTAGTATTCATTTTCTTTTTTTTTTTTAGAACCTGCGTTTCATTTACTTGACTGAATTATTTATAATTTATTCATAGATAACTCTGCTATCATTAAATGTTATTACAGTTATAACTTTTACATCATCTGCCCTAGAGACCACAAGGTCTGAAAAGAAAATTTACTACTGTAGTTATTTAAAAGATATATCCCCAATAGGACAGTCAAATAATACACATGTTCCATAACTAATATAAATAATTTAACTCACATTTTTTAAGAAGTACCTCCTTAGTGTATGTTAATTTGTCATATACACATTGGTACAGGACAATTTTTTTTTTTCAGGTCTTATGTTGAAACAATTGGTTTATTAAGAGACTCTCAGACTGTAGAACTTTTTTATCTTAATGCCAGACTTGGTGTTTTTAGAGTAAGTATGATAATTTGTTGAAGAGTTCAATTTTATTTGATCTCGTTAATCTTATAACATAGGCTATTAATATTTATATTTATTTCATTCTGTTGATTGCTGTTTGAGGGTGCTCTTACATTATCCAGTAAATTGTTATTATAATTTCTGTTAAATATATTAAATGCTTTTTAAATGTTAGGTTTTATCTGATTATCTTTCTGATTCATTGTCTACTTGTCAGGGTCAAATAGAATGTGAGGCAGAGATTATTTTTGAGTTGGCAGCACATGTTCTCCAAGCAACTTGTGGAGATTTTGTTAGGTAGGAAAGATTTTCACTTCTTTATTACGGCTTTATTTGTCAAAATAACATATTTTTATTCATCCCATGGGGTCTCATTCCATGATGGCTCAAAGTTGTTTATTTTTAACATACTTGGGTCAGGTTCCATTTGGCCATGTGTATAATATGGTTAAAATGTAACTCCATTGAAATAGAAATTGTAATACAGAAACCAAAACCTGAAACAATTGATCTGAGGTGGCGTAGAGTCATGACATAATTTCCCCACTACTTGAAAATACTAAGCTTTGATTTTAATGATATGAAACAAAAAAGAAAAGAAAAAAGTATAAAAATGTTTAATTGAAATCTTCGGCAACATTTCTTCATATCTTGAATGCAGGAATAATTTTTTTAAAAACATAATTGATATGATTTGTTTATTGATATAACTTAATTTCTCTAGGAGTTGATTAGAATCATATTCTTGTATTAAAATTTCTTTAGTAATGAAGAAGCCAAAGAAGATTTAAAGAAACTTCCAGTCATTCCAACATGCACACTGAAGAAACATCCATCCATTGCTTATTGGTGAGTGCAAGATGACATTTTTTTTTTGTTTTAAAGAAATGAATGAAACAGTGAACTTGTGAGTTTTATCTTTCTTAACACACTAAGTTCTAAAAGGGGATCCTTGTTCAAGCTCTTCATTAACTGATTGGTTAAAAATTGTTAAGACAATGTTTACTCATGACTTGAGTACATGATGAAGAGGATGATACATTCATGCTGTCAATACTTTTCTCTATGGCTAAGAAGTATAGTAGTTTAATTTAGAGTTGTATACATAAAGACTTGATTTATATTTATTAAAAATAGATTTGACTGTTACAGATTAATAATAAAATCCTTTTTTTTCTTGTGTATGTAATATATGTAATCTCAACTTCATTAGATTTGAAAATAGTTTTATTAATGATGCAGATTAATGCCACTCAGTTGTTAAAGATTGACTAAGCACAAGTATATTAATACTACACTCTGGCCCCTCCTTTTTTTTGTTACCTCGCAACAGGCCACTTAGGATCCATAAGCTCTTCCTGGATAAAAGAGTCTAACTTACAGTGTCCTCCTATTCTACCACACCCTAAGGGTGGAAGGTGGTGTTGACTAGGAAGCTTTATGGCTACCATAATATTCACTTAACAGATGTCCCATGCATGTTTATAAGGACATGGTGCAGTTGTACACTGTCACATGAAGTCCTCTTGAGTTCAAGTGTTTAAGTGGAGAGTGTCACAAATAAGATCTTGACACATATTATGAGTCAAATGGCAATGGAATTGAAACTAGAATTTGATCTTATTGTATTGATCATAATTATTTTTCTACACACTTCCCTAATTGACTTTTTTTTGCCACTATATACACATTAATGGTAAAAGACATTTATTTGTATCCTTTCAGTGAAGAAAGAGTGATTTTTTACTATGAGAAGCTGAGTGGTACCTCAAGAGGTTTAGCAATTGTCAAGTAGGTTTGCTTTTGAAAAAGATTTTTTTTTGAAATATATTTTGTGGAAAAAACAGAGAGAGAGAGAGGGCTGTAGCATCCTTTGGAAGAGAGTGTTAAATTGAATTCTTTTCATGGCTCAGTTCACCAGAGTGTCAGGTAGCCAGCACAACAACACTTACTTTCCTCAACAAGTTTTGGGTAACCATTGAAGCCTGTTAGATCTCTAAAAATATAGTATTAAATATCCCAGCCCTTATGATAGCTGATTTCCTCATTTCTCAAGCCTAGTGTTTTACCATTTTGCTATCATAAGTTAATTAACCGAAACCATTATAATTGTCATAGTTCTTAAAGATTTAAGCAAAGTTTTTTTCTTTCTCTGTGGCCAGTGGTGAGGTATAAATTGAATTTCATTTCTTAAGGATATTGGTAGTTTTTTTCTCAGAATGCTCCAAATTCCTTCAATTCATCTTTCTGTCTATTTGATTTCATGATGATCTGATGCCCCAAAAACTTTCCTCAAGTGGGGTTAGCCTCAAGCATATTCTCCATCATCTGCAGCTTTTTTTTTTTATAAGCAGTAGTGCACCAACTCCATGGAATCATTACATCTAAAAACTTTCAAAACTAGCATCCTTCTAGAAAAGAGACTTGCACAGAATTTGTATTTAGGACAGATTAAATGAAGAACTTAATGAAAATCACAATTAGATATGTGGTTCACCTTTAGCCTCCTTTCATGACATGCAATAAGGAGAAAACAATGGGTTTGTTCTTACAATTGGTCAGTTTTAAGGCCTTAATACCCACATGGCGATAAGTTTATCATTTCATCCTATGTGTATGTGTAGTGTGCTGGAAGGTGTCAACAAAATGTATACCTAGTATAGAATTGTTATTGAAGCCTGTTTCAACTTGGTTTGTTCTTTCAGTTATATGAACATCATTGAGAAACTGCCAACTTATGGTATTCATTACTACAATGTAAAGGTAAGACAAACTTTGAATGCAAACTTATGATTGATTGATACAAACTGAATATTTTTATAGGTATTTTGAAAGATAAATTTCTTGTTTAGCTACCATAACATTTTGCATGTCTTTAATTGATATTCAAAATTCAAAAGGGTAAATTTAAAATTGTAAGTCCAGAGACTGTTAAAATTGTCAAGTCCATTGCACTATTATTTTTTGTTTAAATTGTGTTTAGGATAAAAAAGATATACCTTGGTGGTTAGGGATCAGTCCTAAAGGTATAGCAGTGTATGACATAAATGACAAAACGACACCTAGGAAGGTGAGTTGTTTCATTTTTTAGGTATCATTTAGAGTCATTATGTAAAGCTTATCATTGGTAAAAATTCAGTTGAATTTCCTCACCTCATTACAAATCCATCATCATCAAACTCCATTTGAGTAAGGGCTTGAGAGGCTCAAATCCTCTCTTGCTAAAGCCCTGGACAGAAACCCTGCATATTGTATAAATATCAGTATACAGGTCGAGAATTTTTGATTTCCCAGACCTGTCGAGACGGAGATCAGCAAGTCTGGAGCAGTCACACAGAATATGAGGCATGGTTTCCTCTTCTTTCCTGCAGTGGAGGCACAGCGAATTGAAATTCTATTACATGTTAGAACTTAGATTCTGCCATTACTGCTTCTCAACTAAAGATGCAATCTTTATATTACTAGATTGCTTGTTTATTAGTTTGAACCCATGCCACGTATGGCACTGTTGCCTGAAGGAGAGGCCTTCAGTAGTTTTCTTTTTCTTTGCTCCTATTTCAGTGACCTAGCCTGTACTGTAGTATGCTGCTTGAGATAGCTGGTTGACTTTATTAGGCCACCAAAATAATTGTGTTCTTGTATGGCTCTATGTTTATAATTCTGTTTGTCAGCTTAAAAGTTATCACTGCTGGAGTCATTTCCTCTGGTATACATTACAGTAAATGTACAACTTTTATTTCTGACAGCTATTTACATGGAAAAATTTAGAGAACTTATACTACAGAGACAAGAAATTTTCTATAGAAGTTCATGGTCCCAAACGGTAAATACCTTACCATTTAATGTGGTTATTTTGACAAAATATTTGTGCTTTCTTATCATAGTATTAATCCTCAAAACATACTCAAGATGAAACACTTTTTTTTTTGTATAACCAAATTTAATGGCCTGAAATAATTAAATTT
>JADKLZ010016691.1:0-11373 GCA_021533235.1 Biomphalaria straminea | reverse complement strand
TACTATTGAACTCAGCAGTACACGATAGTCATTAGAGTAATATGTACAGTTTTCTTTCCCTTTATCCATCCATCCCATAGAAATACAACACAATACTTTAGATACTTAGTCTTTGAGTTATCCCCCCTACTGCTGATTATATTGATTTATCGTTTTACTCGTCCTTGTGTGTATCACTTATAGATCGATCGTGTTCGTGGCTCGATGGTTACAGTTTGGATCTTCTGTTGTTGTTTTTTTTCCTCTTACGAAACATGTGTTAGCGCAGCAAGATGGAGGTCTCTGGAGTTATTTCGTATGTGTGCCGTGTGTTTGGTATTGATTGGTCGTGAACAAGAAACATAGCCTGAGACTGTCTTGTCTGTACCGGGGGACTTCATGACACTGTGACACTAACATGAACTGCATCGCCCGTGGGTACAGCGCCTAATCATGTCAACGAAAAGTCAGAGGAGCGTAGCGTTCCAGACGCCGGCCGACACCAACAGCAGCAGCACTCCTGGGCCTACGGAAGACAAGACTTACAGCGTGCCCATGGCAGTTCTGGCCAACATGAAAGAGGCCAGCCGGTCAAGGTGCCGAGCGCGCTCAAGATCCTGGTCACGTTTCCGGTCAAGAAGGTCGAAGTCCCAGGACGCGCGGTCATCTGATCCTGGTCTGGGGCAGTCGCCAAAGAGAGATCTCAGTGTGGTGGGCCTGGTTAGGACTGCTTCCAGGAACTCTGTCAGAAGCCTTGTGAAGCTCTTTGAATCTAGATGGGTGAGTTAGTCGATCCTGGTTTGGACAGTATATTTGGCACAAGTGGCAGTAAAAAATGAATGAAAGGAAATTAAAATTGAAACTGAGCAATACATTTCTCCGGTAGTTCGCGATTTAAAAATTACTTACCATGCTGGTGACATTTGCTTCATGTTTTTAATTTTTTTTTTTTGTTAAACATGGTGTTAATTTTTTATGTTGTCTGTACTGTCTAGCCCAATACTTTACTTTCCCATTCTATGCCTAGCATCAGTGACTCCATCGAACAATAAGTTAGACAAACCCTTTAAATCTCTACTGTGTTCACATTGTTCGCATCTCATTGGATGGTTGCCTTCTTCACTTCTACTATCTTTAAACTTCATTAATTAGAGATTGTGCACAAGTGAAAGTTCAGTGACACTTAGTTCAATTCAGATTTTAAAAAATACATGTTTTTTTTTCTACTTATTCTGTTATCATTTAAACATAATATTAGTTTTAATAGATGTCTCTATTTTTCATTGGAAAGTTGACATTTAGTCACAAAAATGTGCTTTATGTCTTCCTTCTTTTTCTGCCTAATTTTTATGTTGGAGCTTCAGATGACTAGACCAATATATGAGATGAACTGTGCAGTTGTTTCCAAATCAGGGAGCTCTCCATATAGTTTTCTTTCTATTGGGGTGTTTAGGGCCACTGTCTTGTATGGGCCTTATACTGGTGTAAATAATTAGTTTTGTGTAAAATAAAAATTTCAACTTGCTTGTCAGGATGACTACTAAAACCTCAAGGATTTGTTACAATTAGTCTTTTATAAAATCTTTTTTGTGTTTACATATATTAGAGTTGATATCACATGCCTATTACATATAAGCATATTTGCCCGCCACTGCCATCACTTAGCTTCTCTACACTGCACCTTTAAGAACAGTTGAATACAAACACTTGTTACCTACCTGTAACCCAATTACTTTTCTCACCCTCCTTGGTTCTTGGCTAGACATTTTGGATGATTGGATGGTGTGGCTCAGCAAGCTCACACCGACATATTTATTGTTGTACTAGACACATTGTGACTATCATAAATAGATGAGGGATAACTTGGCTGGAAACATGCTGGAACTCTTAATGCTCTTATAAATGTTGCCTCAACTCAAACTTTCTCAAGTTTGAATGAAGACGTTTCAAAGGAGAAGCTTGAACCTTTTAGAAGCACCTCATTTATTCTTATCATAGCATTGCTTGCGATATCATAGCAACAAAGTATTGTAATAATAAAATTAATTAAAAAACAACAACATATTTAGATGGTAAATCTTAAAATAAAACATGCTTTATAAGTTAAAAAAAAACACTTCAAAGTCACAGTTATTGTGCTTGATAGTCCTTAATTTTCTGTTAATTTTATTTTTAACATTTGTACAATTTATGATCACAGCTAACACAGATTAGGCTTGGGCAACAGAATAATTGCTCTTGTCTGATAACAAACATATGTAAGAGTGTACTTAAATACAAGCGGCTTCTGGTGCTAACCTGTTTAACATTACTTGATTTTAAACTAATTAGTCTCACACAAAAAACTTTTACATTTTTTCTTTACATCTTCAACTTTATGCAGACTTTGCTTTAATTGAAGTAGAAGAGGTAGGAATGTAGAGTGCTGGTATTAACGTTCTCCTCAATCCACTTTCTTTCTTTTTTTTCTCTCCCCACAAAAGAAAACTTGGAACAAAACATTCTAGTTATGTTTAGATATTTGGTTACTGTGGTGAGTAATTGTAGAGTTGTGGTACTTGGCAACATCTGTGTTTACAAGTGGGTTCTATTATTTGCTTATAAATATGATCTGGTTTTAGTGTTTCAAGTATTACTACCACACTTTGTTGTCAATCAGACTTTTTTTATAATATGTCTTGTCAGCTGTCTAAGACTTCATTCAGTCTTTAGTATTAGAAATGTTTTTTTGTGTGTGTGGTTTGCTTTTCTTTTGTAATGTTGTGTGATATTTCTTTTATTCTGTGTGTAGCTTTTCTTTTAATTTAATCTTCCAGTGATGGAGCATTGTTTGTGATTACATTGTCTTATTGTATTTTCAGATGAATGAAGGTCGCAAAACTCAAATTGTGTTACTGGATGAGAGACGATTGGACATTATTATTCAGGTATGTTTAATGCCTAGAAAGTTCTGAAAGAGGTGTACACTAAAAAAAGCTAATAAAGCAAAGAAAAGAAACTTTGTTTTGCAATTGATTGTGCACTTTAACCCAATAGCTCCTACAGCAGTATGGTGTCTTGTTTAGTTTACAGTCCTACTTCAATCAACTTGCATTGTTACGCTGACGACATTAAAAAAAAAACTTACCTATAAGAAGAGAGCATCATGTCACAATTAGAACACATTTTGTATGGAGATCTTAAAACTTAGAACATGAAATTTTGTTGAAGTATCTACTTAAAGATTAAGTTGATTCAATGAATTATTCTATTGAAATCCAATGATCTTATGGCCCAGTTGGATGTGTCTCAGCTTTCTTGATAGACTGTAGACTATTTGTAATGGTGGTTTGATATAACAAGCCTACTATAGCTTAGATAACTCTGGTTCTCTCCAATTGTCTTATCTGCCACTACTAGTCATCTAGCTAGCTTCACAAGCTATAGTTCTGTCATCTGTTAACTAAATTTGAGAATGAGAACAATCATGGCTTTAACTGTTAGTTCTTAAAAAAAGTAGTGTAAAAATAATTTTGTGATAAATTTTGAAAAAAAAATGGAGCCATATCATCACAATTTATTTAGTTTTCAATTGTATTGTTTTATTTTAACCAGGCTTTTCTCTGAATTGTTACTATGACAGTAATAAGATCAAGTGTCTTTATTATTGTATTTGGTAGATAGCATGAAATGAATACAAACTTTGGGGAAGGGGAGAGATTTGGTTGACATTTGTTGACTGACAACCTTTAGAGTATACACTTTGATATTTGTACATTTGTTCTGAGAAGCATACTATTGTTGTTCCCAAAAGTTCCAATGCAGGTCATGATATTCAGGTGTTTGTGAAGCTTGTCAAATCTAGGCCTAGATTTATGAGCTAACATTTCCTGTTGCTCTGCAAGTAATATTTTCTTAAAAATTGTGCTTCAGACAATGTGCTTACAAGCATTTTTTGCATTGAATATTCAAAACTACAAAAAAAGAGAAAAAAAAAACGAAACCCTGCAAAAACTTACAGCACTACACAATTATGTAACTTTAATTAGAAGCTTAAGCACACTGACCTGATATCAATCTCAAATCTCTGAAAAGTTATTTAAAATAATTAATGAAAATTGCTTTTTGTTTTTAACCTTTTCTAAAAAAAGAACAAGCAACAGACATCACTAACCTACCAAAGTATTGAGTAATTAAACAGTTACTACAAAAAATCATTCCAACAGCCATTTAAATATATATCTAAAATAAGCTATAACATTGAAAAAGTAAAAATAGATTACTTTCTAAGATTAGATTCTAAATCTAGAGTCTAAATTGGCCCCCCACTCTAAAATCTAAATCTTGTAATATGTAGAAGATATTTGTCTCAAAGGTGTCCACAAATCGGTCTACTCTATGTTAGATAACATGGGCATCAACAATTTTTCATTGTAAATATGTCATTAAACATACATGAACACAATGTCCTTTATTATTTGCTTTATTTCATTATTATTGTTATTATTTGTACTTTTCAATCTTAAGTAAAATTCATTAGTCTTACTCTTTTGAACTAACACTGAACTAATAATGACACACAATTTTTAAAAATTAAATAATATAATGTCATCAATAGAGAATAACATTCATATTTCCATGCACTAGAACAAACAAATGCATTAAAAGATTTTGAATTACAAAAAGATTGGTGATTTTAAAAATGTCATTTCATGTAACAATCTGTTCTGTGCTACAGCAGTGTTTGGTAACGTTTTCGTTCACTTTAGTCATTTTTTTTTTAAACAGTGACTATGTTGTGAATACAACTTGGTCCTTGGTTTTTCTATTGGCAAAATCTCCAAAACATTATTATGACAAGTAAATAAGAAATTAACAGAGTGCTTGGCATTGCTAGTGGACTAGAGTTTAAACTGTTACAAGGTCTAAGTGTTTATTATAATGATCATCCTTACTATCTTATTGCTGATATCGTTAGGACTAAAAGAAATCTCACTGACTGCAGTGAAAACAGTGATGCCTCTAAGGATGTCATTTTAAGACTTGACATTGAGTAGCTTTTTGTTCCTTGCTTAGACTGATTGAAATTATTTGTTTGAATTTATATTTTAATTTTTTAAAATCTTTTGTAGAAAAGCTATAATAATTTCAATGCTTTGATTTTAAATACATCTGTAATTGCACATTTTCTCAATATATCAACAGCCTAAATTATATTCAAATGATCTTCTTGATTTGGTGGCTTCACATTTCAAGTTAAAAGAAAAACATTATTTTGGACTAGGATTTTTTGATGACACGTAAGTAAATTTTTTTTTATACGTTCTAATATTAGGCCTTTTTTTTTTTTAAAAAACTTTAAAAAAAATAAATACAAAAATTTTGACTTTTAAAAATGTTTTGCACATTTGTTTACATCAATGGTTTTTATTGTGATTGTTATGTTTTATCTTTGGCAAAATTTTTTATATTTTTAAAAGTCATTCCTATGATTTACAGACAATTTACAGAATATTTATGTATTACAGAATGATTTATTGCTATATACATATTACTTTCTAAAATCCTTTGAAAGTAAATATCATAGATTAAAAAGAAATAATTCTTAATTTTTTTAAAATTATTTTGTCATTGAAAATTGATAAATTTATTGAAAATAAAAGATATTTTTATTTTTTATATCCTATTAATTTCATGTGTCACATGAGAGTTCTTGATTTTATTTTTAGATAATGTTTAAAACCAATATGTGTCATCTACAAATCCCAACATGCTCCTCTATGTTAATCAAAGAAATCCTTACATGGATTTAGTTTCTCTTCCAAGCATGTCATATGAGTAATGAGTGAAATCATAAGTAGGTCAGATTACTTAAATAGGAAATCACTTGTTGACCTGAAAGCTTGGCAGTAATGTGTAGAAAAACAACTGCTTCTACTTGTGATTTAACTGTTCTTGGGTGTAAAAAAAAACAACAAACCCTGAAGATATTAAGATAAGACGAGATGAGGTTATTTGACTGATTATAATTAATGTACAGCAACAATGGACAGTATCAGATAATAGAATAGTCTCTATACATCTAGTCTGTCTACTAGACATGAAAATAACTATTTTATAATGAAATACAAATATTTGAACTAAATATATTAATAGTAAACACACATTTTGGGGGCATTGTTCATAGCAAAGTTTTCACCTCAGTCACAAAAAAAACTTTTGTTTTTTCATAATGTGATACTATAGACTTGTATTTCTCATTTCTTGTTTTTGTACCATCTTTGAGCAGACCTTATCATTTCCAAGCATCCTTTTGTTCCAACATTATTCTTTAAAGCATTTGCTCTACATAGTCTGAATTGTCTTAGAGTAAGACATTTACCCCCTTTACCCTAATTTAAGAAACATTGGTATATAGATGAAATGGGTAGCTGCCTTTTATTATTGTTAAAACATACATTTTTATGACATGACATTTTATGCTAACAAAATTGTATGCCTAAATTCAAGTTCATTTTTTTTTAGAAACAATTTTAACTGGCTTCAAGGTGACAGGAGAGTGTTAGATCATGAATTCCCTAAGAAGACAGGGCTTTTAATTTTACATTTTTCTATCAGGTTGGTTGAACTTGATGCATTAATATGTAAGCCAAGCGTAGTATTGTTTTTTTTTAGGAAAGGTGATGCTAAGGTCAAATGTCAACATTAAAAAGGTAATGTAAGAGGCTGTCATTGTTTTTCTCTGGTGAGGGAGGAGATTCACAAACATCCAATTTTAAGTTTATCTTGGTATTTTTCTATTGCATTTTAAATTCATTATGTTCAAGCTCTTATCTAGCCTGATATCATGGTTCAGCTAAACAATGATCAACCACATGTACTTTTGTTTTTTATGTGATGTACGCATTGAGAGTGAGGTGTTTCAAAATAGTTGACCTTTAATGTACTCAGGGTTCCCTACTTATGGGCTGATTATCAGACTCTATCACACTTGACATTTTCTGCTCTCTTAAAAGTAGCATGTTACATTTAGTATTCATTTTCTTTTTTTTTTTTAGAACCTGCGTTTCATTTACTTGACTGAATTATTTATAATTTATTCATAGATAACTCTGCTATCATTAAATGTTATTACAGTTATAACTTTTACATCATCTGCCCTAGAGACCACAAGGTCTGAAAAGAAAATTTACTACTGTAGTTATTTAAAAGATATATCCCCAATAGGACAGTCAAATAATACACATGTTCCATAACTAATATAAATAATTTAACTCACATTTTTTAAGAAGTACCTCCTTAGTGTATGTTAATTTGTCATATACACATTGGTACAGGACAATTTTTTTTTTTCAGGTCTTATGTTGAAACAATTGGTTTATTAAGAGACTCTCAGACTGTAGAACTTTTTTATCTTAATGCCAGACTTGGTGTTTTTAGAGTAAGTATGATAATTTGTTGAAGAGTTCAATTTTATTTGATCTCGTTAATCTTATAACATAGGCTATTAATATTTATATTTATTTCATTCTGTTGATTGCTGTTTGAGGGTGCTCTTACATTATCCAGTAAATTGTTATTATAATTTCTGTTAAATATATTAAATGCTTTTTAAATGTTAGGTTTTATCTGATTATCTTTCTGATTCATTGTCTACTTGTCAGGGTCAAATAGAATGTGAGGCAGAGATTATTTTTGAGTTGGCAGCACATGTTCTCCAAGCAACTTGTGGAGATTTTGTTAGGTAGGAAAGATTTTCACTTCTTTATTACGGCTTTATTTGTCAAAATAACATATTTTTATTCATCCCATGGGGTCTCATTCCATGATGGCTCAAAGTTGTTTATTTTTAACATACTTGGGTCAGGTTCCATTTGGCCATGTGTATAATATGGTTAAAATGTAACTCCATTGAAATAGAAATTGTAATACAGAAACCAAAACCTGAAACAATTGATCTGAGGTGGCGTAGAGTCATGACATAATTTCCCCACTACTTGAAAATACTAAGCTTTGATTTTAATGATATGAAACAAAAAAGAAAAGAAAAAAGTATAAAAATGTTTAATTGAAATCTTCGGCAACATTTCTTCATATCTTGAATGCAGGAATAATTTTTTTAAAAACATAATTGATATGATTTGTTTATTGATATAACTTAATTTCTCTAGGAGTTGATTAGAATCATATTCTTGTATTAAAATTTCTTTAGTAATGAAGAAGCCAAAGAAGATTTAAAGAAACTTCCAGTCATTCCAACATGCACACTGAAGAAACATCCATCCATTGCTTATTGGTGAGTGCAAGATGACATTTTTTTTTTGTTTTAAAGAAATGAATGAAACAGTGAACTTGTGAGTTTTATCTTTCTTAACACACTAAGTTCTAAAAGGGGATCCTTGTTCAAGCTCTTCATTAACTGATTGGTTAAAAATTGTTAAGACAATGTTTACTCATGACTTGAGTACATGATGAAGAGGATGATACATTCATGCTGTCAATACTTTTCTCTATGGCTAAGAAGTATAGTAGTTTAATTTAGAGTTGTATACATAAAGACTTGATTTATATTTATTAAAAATAGATTTGACTGTTACAGATTAATAATAAAATCCTTTTTTTTTCTTGTGTATGTAATATATGTAATCTCAACTTCATTAGATTTGAAAATAGTTTTATTAATGATGCAGATTAATGCCACTCAGTTGTTAAAGATTGACTAAGCACAAGTATATTAATACTACACTCTGGCCCCTCCTTTTTTTTGTTACCTCGCAACAGGCCACTTAGGATCCATAAGCTCTTCCTGGATAAAAGAGTCTAACTTACAGTGTCCTCCTATTCTACCACACCCTAAGGGTGGAAGGTGGTGTTGACTAGGAAGCTTTATGGCTACCATAATATTCACTTAACAGATGTCCCATGCATGTTTATAAGGACATGGTGCAGTTGTACACTGTCACATGAAGTCCTCTTGAGTTCAAGTGTTTAAGTGGAGAGTGTCACAAATAAGATCTTGACACATATTATGAGTCAAATGGCAATGGAATTGAAACTAGAATTTGATCTTATTGTATTGATCATAATTATTTTTCTACACACTTCCCTAATTGACTTTTTTTTGCCACTATATACACATTAATGGTAAAAGACATTTATTTGTATCCTTTCAGTGAAGAAAGAGTGATTTTTTACTATGAGAAGCTGAGTGGTACCTCAAGAGGTTTAGCAATTGTCAAGTAGGTTTGCTTTTGAAAAAGATTTTTTTTTGAAATATATTTTGTGGAAAAAACAGAGAGAGAGAGAGGGCTGTAGCATCCTTTGGAAGAGAGTGTTAAATTGAATTCTTTTCATGGCTCAGTTCACCAGAGTGTCAGGTAGCCAGCACAACAACACTTACTTTCCTCAACAAGTTTTGGGTAACCATTGAAGCCTGTTAGATCTCTAAAAATATAGTATTAAATATCCCAGCCCTTATGATAGCTGATTTCCTCATTTCTCAAGCCTAGTGTTTTACCATTTTGCTATCATAAGTTAATTAACCGAAACCATTATAATTGTCATAGTTCTTAAAGATTTAAGCAAAGTTTTTTTCTTTCTCTGTGGCCAGTGGTGAGGTATAAATTGAATTTCATTTCTTAAGGATATTGGTAGTTTTTTTCTCAGAATGCTCCAAATTCCTTCAATTCATCTTTCTGTCTATTTGATTTCATGATGATCTGATGCCCCAAAAACTTTCCTCAAGTGGGGTTAGCCTCAAGCATATTCTCCATCATCTGCAGCTTTTTTTTTTTTATAAGCAGTAGTGCACCAACTCCATGGAATCATTACATCTAAAAACTTTCAAAACTAGCATCCTTCTAGAAAAGAGACTTGCACAGAATTTGTATTTAGGACAGATTAAATGAAGAACTTAATGAAAATCACAATTAGATATGTGGTTCACCTTTAGCCTCCTTTCATGACATGCAATAAGGAGAAAACAATGGGTTTGTTCTTACAATTGGTCAGTTTTAAGGCCTTAATACCCACATGGCGATAAGTTTATCATTTCATCCTATGTGTATGTGTAGTGTGCTGGAAGGTGTCAACAAAATGTATACCTAGTATAGAATTGTTATTGAAGCCTGTTTCAACTTGGTTTGTTCTTTCAGTTATATGAACATCATTGAGAAACTGCCAACTTATGGTATTCATTACTACAATGTAAAGGTAAGACAAACTTTGAATGCAAACTTATGATTGATTGATACAAACTGAATATTTTTATAGGTATTTTGAAAGATAAATTTCTTGTTTAGCTACCATAACATTTTGCATGTCTTTAATTGATATTCAAAATTCAAAAGGGTAAATTTAAAATTGTAAGTCCAGAGACTGTTAAAATTGTCAAGTCCATTGCACTATTATTTTTTGTTTAAATTGTGTTTAGGATAAAAAAGATATACCTTGGTGGTTAGGGATCAGTCCTAAAGGTATAGCAGTGTATGACATAAATGACAAAACGACACCTAGGAAGGTGAGTTGTTTCATTTTTTAGGTATCATTTAGAGTCATTATGTAAAGCTTATCATTGGTAAAAATTCAGTTGAATTTCCTCACCTCATTACAAATCCATCATCATCAAACTCCATTTGAGTAAGGGCTTGAGAGGCTCAAATCCTCTCTTGCTAAAGCCCTGGACAGAAACCCTGCATATTGTATAAATATCAGTATACAGGTCGAGAATTTTTGATTTCCCAGACCTGTCGAGACGGAGATCAGCAAGTCTGGAGCAGTCACACAGAATATGAGGCATGGTTTCCTCTTCTTTCCTGCAGTGGAGGCACAGCGAATTGAAATTCTATTACATGTTAGAACTTAGATTCTGCCATTACTGCTTCTCAACTAAAGATGCAATCTTTATATTACTAGATTGCTTGTTTATTAGTTTGAACCCATGCCACGTATGGCACTGTTGCCTGAAGGAGAGGCCTTCAGTAGTTTTCTTTTTCTTTGCTCCTATTTCAGTGACCTAGCCTGTACTGTAGTATGCTGCTTGAGATAGCTGGTTGACTTTATTAGGCCACCAAAATAATTGTGTTCTTGTATGGCTCTATGTTTATAATTCTGTTTGTCAGCTTAAAAGTTATCACTGCTGGAGTCATTTCCTCTGGTATACATTACAGTAAATGTACAACTTTTATTTCTGACAGCTATTTACATGGAAAAATTTAGAGAACTTATACTACAGAGACAAGAAATTTTCTATAGAAGTTCATGGTCCCAAACGGTAAATACCTTACCATTTAATGTGGTTATTTTGACAAAATATTTGTGCTTTCTTATCATAGTATTAATCCTCAAAACATACTCAAGATGAAACACTTTTTTTTTTTGTATAACCAAATTTAATGGCCTGAAATAATTAAATTT
>JADKLZ010016676.1:0-10678 GCA_021533235.1 Biomphalaria straminea | reverse complement strand
TGTCCGAAAGTATGTCCACGTTATTTCTCCAACATGCAATCTCGAATTTGCTACGAATTTGCACAATTATTTCTTCAACCTAAGAACACAAGAATGAATTAAAAGAAAAAACATAGTCAATAAAATATTAGTAATAAATTAATTTGTTTATTATTATTATAATTATATACAGATTATATATTTCTCTACATGCAAACACTGTTATACAGATTTCAAAAAGGCAACAACTGTCACATTTTTAGATTATTTCACTATTTCAAACATAAAAACAGATAAATGCAAGTACAAAAGCAATATCGAAGGTAGAATCTATAAGTTCCAGCTATACATGAACACAATTAGCCGTTTAATTCTCTAGCTTCAGTGAAGTGATGAGAAAATGGAATGGATTTCCTGAAACATTGATAAACATGCATGACTAGAATGTAACATGAAATGCGTAGGACGTAATTATCTTCTTTGTCTGAAGTAACGTCTGTAATATATAAGTAAAAAAAGTTCCCCTTTCAGATCTTGTGGTCTATAGGACAGATGATGTCAAGGTCATCTGATTCTGTACCCTACGGTTAACGAGAGTGTATGTGACCAACAAAATGACCAACCGCTTTTATTTTTCCCCAACTATGTCAGGTACCCGTTAGAGCTAGGTGGACTCAGAGGCGCCCAGTAACCGCCAATAGAGCCCGAAATGAAAATCCCAGTCTTCACCAGGATTCGTGCCCGGGATCCCCGGTTCGGAAGCCGAGCGCCTTACCGCTCAACCATCGCGCCTCCTCTGTAATCTATAAATCAATAATATATATATATTTTTATTTTCTAACTTAATTTCTATTTCATTGACTGCAAAAGGAACGCACATTTTATACAGAAAATAGAAAATAATCAAATTCCATTCGTTTAAGAACAAGCTTCTCACATTTTTTTTCATATTTTACATGAATTTAATAGCTTTCTGAAGAAATGCTTAAGTTGCCTCATGGAATGCAGACCTTAATCTAAATAATGAAACTCAGTAGTAACGGAAATGACGCATGGTTGAATTTAATTCTTTCATTTTTTTTTATTACGGATTTTCGGAACGTTCTTCAAACCATTATCAATTACGCGATGGTTTCAAACAAGTAACATAATTTTTTTGTATATCAAATTGTTCTTCGTTAAGCTGATACGTTCATAGTTGCCTGTTGAAACTTTAATACATCAAAAAGTCTTTCCAGTTAGCTGGCCCAATCATATTCTTCTATAAAAGTTTAGTTCATATCTACATCAGAGAGACACGAAATGTTCATATACGTGTTGAATGCCATGACATTTGTGTCGAGTACTGACATGCCAGATGAAGCGTGTTCCACATGCAAAGACACATTTGAGTTGAGTGTGGGAAGCATGTTGAAAATATTTTTTTTACAATACCTCTATTCAATTCAGATGATCTATATGGAACATGGAACCAGCCTCGAACTAACCTGGACGCGGATCTAAAAAAAGAGGCTCAAACGATTTTCTTAGAAAATAAACGGTTGACAAATGTCTCTCATAAAAAAAAAAAACTAGCTCGTTAGCCACATGTGAAAAACTCTAGTTTGATCATTATACTTATTCAATGTAAAGAAATTAAATTGAGCTTGAGTACTAGATTAGAACAACTTGGGGCAGCAAGCAAGACTTGTAGACCGTCTTCTTCCATTCCTCTCTATCCTTTGCCCTGTTTAGGACCTCTTTCAATGGTAGGCCCGTTCAATCTTTTATGTTTTATGTCCCACCGCTTTATCTGTCTGCCTCTTCTTCTTTTTCTTGATACTGTTCCCTGGAGGTAAGTCTTTGCGAGCCCCGAAGAACCAATATTACGGCTGTTACGTGCGCATGTTAGTGTAAATGTGAAATGGTGCGAATGCGTGCTGAAAGAAGGGAGACCAAAATGGAGGCTAAATAACAAAATGGTGTTTATATTGTTCTTGAGTATTAAAGTGATTATAAAATATGATGCTGACGTTTTTGAAGTTGATGTATAGTTCAAGGAGTCTCTGTATGTAACAAACGTATTAACGGCCATAGATTTTAAGCTTGCGTTTTTTCACAGTAGTTAGCAGGTCATCATGGGGTCCGCTGCAGTGACCCTGTCACTTAGACTTCTTTAAAACCTCTAATTAAAATCCGCTTATCAGTAAAACATAATGATACTGGCGTATTATAAAAGAAAGAAGATACTTTAAATGAAATGTAATTTTTCTGCGATTAAAAAAAACTAGTCGACCGGCGGCATAGCATACGCCGCTATTTTCCAGGGCAGGCCTTAGGCACTGCAACATATGCGACCACAGTGAATCCCGCACTTTCTTTGGACCCGTGCTAATTTTTTAGGTATATAAATGATTAAATCAAGTTACATAAAGTTAATTCCTTTTTCCAGTTTATATTTATTTATGTCTATGCTATTTTGTGAATGAAAATAGTGCGGATTTTGATACACCATTTCCATTCACACCATGATGCGCCATGGGATCTTCCCATTTACTTGTTATAAGTGAATTCATGAATAAAAAATACTACAACATATGGGACCACAGTGGGTCCCGAACTTTCTTTGGACCCGTGTTAATTTTTAGGTGTATAAAATATGAAATTGAACCATTTTATAAAACATAACAGATTCCCCGCGTCCTCTTGATTTACCAGGAGCCCCCTGGAAATCTCCTGAAATGTTATTAAATGCTATGCCGCCGGTCGAAAAAGTCCTGGAAATTTCCGGACATTATTAAAATATTTTTAAAGTAAAAAAAAAAAATATGCTATGCTATTTTGTGAATGAAAATATATTTCCCATTCACACCATGATGCGCCTTGGGATCTTCCCATTTGCTTGTTATAAGTAAAGCGATAGCGTGAATTCATGAATGAAAAATACTATGAATGGAGCTAACAAAATGGCTAATTGACCTTAATTTACGCGATATTAAGAATATAGATGCACTCATGTAACAATGCTTTAGAAAAACAAATTTGAATGTTAATTTTATTAAACGGACTATAATTAGTATGTTCATGTGCTAAAGCATAAAACTATCTTTGCGAGGAGAAGTTCTATTATCTTAGAGTTGAATTCGTGTTTTAGATCTAGATCTAGGAATAGAGAGATTAGTTACCTTTCGTAATCATGTCTGATGAACGAATATGCGTAATTTGTGATATTAATTAAAGTACTTCTAAAGTCAAACCTGAGAGTAGACTCTATCTGTGTATTGTTGTTCTAGTTTCAATAGTCATACGACACAATAATCTTAAAATACTTATTTTACTTTGTCATAATATTAAAAGAAGAAGAGAATTATATAGGCTACGCCACATTCATTCACAAAATAGCGTTGCGCCGTATGCTATGCTATTTTGTGAATGAAATAGTGCGGATTGGGTCCATTCACACCGTGGTGCGTTCGCCATGGGATCTTCCCTATTTACTCGTTGTTGTTGTCTGACCTAATTCTTTGAGGATTATATATATAGATAATTATTGAATATTTATATTTTATTAACGTAAAATGACAACTTACATGGTTTACGTAATTTGGTAAGTTCTTATAGAATTTCATGAAAGTCATAGTCTACATGACGTTAAAGTAATTCCATTATGTCACAAGGCCGAGTTAAACTAAAATGTCTTAATTAACACGAGTGAGTTGACGCGGGTTTAAGGATATTCAATGTAAATTCATCCTAATGAAATATATATATATATATATAAATAATTAAATAAGAAAACTATAGTTTATATGTTTGTATATATCAACTATATCTATCAAAAAAGTATCAATATATCTATAATAGATATTGTCATCCACGGTTGGTCCACACATGAAACAGTTTCCAGTCAAATTTGTGATTGTGAAAAAATTGTTATTTTTACTCATTTTTTTTCATTATTTCAAAATCTATTTCATTGATATGTTGATTTTTAAAGATTCGATTTTGACAATAAAAAAACATAGGAAAAGACAAGAAAGTGGTATGAAGAAATCTGGAGATGCTACATGAAAATCTACAGAAATTAAGACATTTTGTATCAACAGAGGACGGTTAAGGGAGGTTTTGAAATAGACAAACAATCTTATTAGTTCCATGTTCCAGTCAAATAAAAAAAAATAGTTTACAAAAGAGCTTAGAATCGTATTTTTTCTGAGCCAAAAATCTCAACTAATAGGCGCAATGGATGAATGGTAAAGCGCTTGGATTCCGAACCAGGGTCCTGGGTTCGAATCCTGGTGAAGACTGTGATTTTTACATTTGTAATTTTAAAACACATTTCATTCCACCTGGCATTAGTTGAGGGAAAGTTAAGGCGGTTGGTCGTTGTGCTGGTTAAATCTACGCCATAGAAAGAGGGACCTTACTAGACATATTTAAGTTCATGATTATCAACGGCTTCTCGTTCATGAACATATACTAGGTGTTACTTGGGTCGCACAAGTAACATTTAACTTCTCATCTACTGAGGATAATTAATTTTTTTTTTGTTTGAAGCTAAAAAAAAAAATCTAACCCATTAAAAAGAAATAGAATGAAAAAAAAAAGATAATAGTCTTTTAAACACATAGACTACTAAAATAGAATGAAAAAATATATCTTCATACTATAGTCAAATGATTTAAATAATATACAGCTATTAACCAATAGGCTATATTATGATGTCACATTGGTTGTTTTACAACTCAAAACATTTAACAGCCACTCATAGGAGAGGTTTTTAGATTTCTATCATCCAGTCAACAATTTAAAATAAAGTTATATATAATAATAGGGACTAAATTCCTAAGCATTCCACCTATAAACACCTTTCAATGCCTGCCACTGAAAGAGTGAAAGAAGCAATGTTTATTATAAAATGTTTTATATCTTATAAGTTACTAGCCGGATATTACTCGCGGCCCTGCGGGCCTTAGTTTGTACATTACTAATCTAGTGGATTGGATTTATATGTCAAACTAAGATAATGCTCCTTTCAAGTTTTTCTCTTTCGCTAGGAAAATAAAAGTAGTTTTGCGAAAAATGGATTTACCAGTTAAAAACGAAAGGAGCTCGAGATAATATAAACTACAATTGAAACGGGTTTACCCGATGCGTTAAATAAATGGAATTATAAAGTACGTCAGGACTTCTAAGTAGCAGATATAAGGAACGAATTAATGTAAAATGCTTTTGAATTACAAATTTGAAGGTTAATTTTATTAAATAATTAAATCAATAGAATATATTTATGTATTTTCATGCGTCAAATTAAAAACTATCTGTGCAAAGTGCAGTTCTTAAAATTAGATCTCGATCTAAATCCTTTCGATTCTCTCTCATGTAAACATAGATCCATGAAATAGTAATATTTTCTAAAAGTTGGGCAACTTTTTTTAGGGTTTTAAGCTTGTTTTAACTGACGTTACAGTCTTCGGAGATAAATCTGTAACGCCAATTAGCCTAATTTATTCCACAATTTTCGGTGTTTAAAAGACTTTTACGAGATAAAAGCTCGGACTGTTCCTTTTATATTCATTCTGCACACTGGACAATCCTTCATAGCTGTTGCACACTCCGTGCAAGAGATCAGGTGACCACAAGGGAGAAAGATCACTGCTACTTCCTGATCCAAGCAAATCTTGCAGACGATCTGTTGGCGCATTTCATTGTTTTTCTCCTTAAGTTGTTGTAGTTTTTCTAGTAAAAAAACAAAGCAAACATTTAATGTAAATAACATTAAATTAAAAGTTCAATCTGTATATAATACAACGACTTTGTAACTCAGATACTGGATCTAAAAGTGTAAATTCAAAAATTGCGAAGGCTGATAGAGTAATACACTTAATACCTAAAGTTTTTGCTTAGAAACACACTCTTAGTAAGGGCTTAATTATATTATTTGTATTATCATATAGTTCTCGATAAAAGGAAATCATATGAACCTTTGAGTCATTTCTGACCGTAACAATAGATTCTCTCGTTTCTGAAGCCTGGAGAAAATTCAATACAGTTAAGGAATCTCAAAACTTTGTATTAAAAAAAACATATTTATTATACAACAGAACGAGAAATATACACCTATTTGATACCTACCTATAAGCGTTAACGCAGTGGAGTCTGTGCATATGGATTCAACGTTTGAATTAATCGGCTCTTTTTTATCTGAGCTCAGTTTCTCGAGAATAACATCCGCGGACAAAGGGATGGCTGAAGGATTTAAAATAAATTGCATTTAATATGAATTTACATACATACATACATACATATATACATACATACATACTGTCACACTCATTAGTTCTTGATGTCACAACTTGTATTCTTCTATGTTGAATGATGAGTGTGGTGCCGGGGATTTTCTTGAATTAAATATAATTATGGACACAGACGATCTAGGAATCAAGTTGAATAACTTCCTCATAGAAATAAAACACTAGAAACTTTTATTCAAATACAACTTAAGTACAGTTTATGTACAAGATACATATAAAAAATGAAAATATAATACTAAGGCTCTTTCTTCAATACTATAATAGAACACACTAGAGACAGAACCTACCGCTTCCAAAGCAAAACTTAGACTGGTCTTTTTGCGCGTACTATGTCAGCTGACTTAACTCTTTTTTAAAAAGAATATTTATTTTCAAATCAACCAATAGACTTGCGACAATCATTGTGACGTCATTGAGTTAAACTTGCGGCTCTGTTAAGGGACTAGACCTTTTGTGTAATTCTTGAGGCTCTGTTAGGGTTTTCTAATACTAATTTACACACAAGCTTTTAAATATAATTAAATCTATAATAGCATCTGTGACATATTACCCCCTCCTCCATTTTAAGCATTTGTATGGTAATATAAATGCTTACATAGTAGTGAAAAAAAATGTTTAGAATTAATATAAAATTGTACATAGAAAATACCATACATAAAAAACTTAGAGGATGGTAAAGGCAATACATTACAATGCTCTGGAAAACTTGATATGAAAATGTGGCAACTTGTTGACAATAAAATTCAAATATAGTGCCATAAACATGTGAACAAAATTATTAAAAACTTGTTTAAAAAAAAATTTCTAATTATGTAGATGCATATGAAACTTAAAGTTGAATGTATAAATAGAAAAATATTATAATATGAGACAGTGGTTTTCATGAACAACCTGAAAAATTTACAAGGCATAACATGCATTGAAATATGAAATAAATTTTGAATGAGTTACTTCTCTTTATGGTACTTGATTCTGAAATAATATATATTCAAACAAAACTGATATACTAATACATATGCTAACAAAACTGATATATTACACCTGTGGAAAAATATGAAGGCAAAATAATTAATTGATTAGGCACAACTTCTTCCTGGACGAGTATGAATTACATTCAATAAAGTAGTATACAAAAGACTATAGTACATGTAAATGAAGGACGTCTACAGTTCAGGTCTCTTCTGAGTTGCCATCATGGTAGTGTTTGTTTCCTGAACTTGAAGAAGAGGTCCTTCAGTTTGCGAAGTTGTTTCCTTCTTGTGTTGAGTACACAAATAATGTCTGACTGAGTCGCGTTAGAGTTTGGTAAAAATATGAACTGTCCGATACCAAAACTCAATTTTCTGTTTGATACGCGATGATGCTGTATGATAATGTTAGTAAAATGCTCTGTGTATGAATGTCCGATAGAGCAATGATTGAATAAGTTTGAGTTCAATTGGTCTATACAGCAAAGTTGGCTAGGTTCATTTGTTTCTTTATGAAGAATGTTTGTCCATTTAGTGAATGGAGGGTGATGATACGAATTGTCAATGTTGTTGACCTCTGAGTTGACTTCACGGTTTATGTTGCTGTTTTGTGGTTGACCTTCAAAGTTCATGTTGATGGTTCTTGAATAACAGTCAATGTTCAGGACTGGTAATGTTTCAGGAACACTTGTAGAAAGTTCAGTATGTTCTCTGGGTATGACACTGACTTTCAAAGTTTGTAGTGGTATGTCATCCTGTGTGATGACGTTTTGACTGTCAAGGTGATGAGGAGTTGCCAATGCAACATCTATCTCAGTAGTGGGTGTTGATTTTCCTTCTTCAAGAATAGTAGCTGGACATGTGAAGTGTCGGATTTCTGCAATGGTGTCCTCTTCATCTGATTCATAATAATGTTCGAGCATGTGAACATGAAGTAGTCTGGTGTACTTGTTGATTTTGATTTCATAAAGTAAGTTTGAAGTTTTTCTGATGATAGTGAATGGACCTTGCCATTTGTAGAACAGCTTGTTACTCAGATCAGGTAACAATAATCTGACTTTGTCTCCTTGCATGAAATGTCTGAGTTTCATGTGTTCATATAGAATTCTTTGATTTTTGATGTTCATGGTTGGACTATTTTTAGTTGACTCACATTCTTGAATATGTGTAAAGCTTGTATCAGTAACAAAGTCAGGTTGTACTGATTTCTTTCTTTCTGATGTATCTGATATTGAAACTCTGATTTCTGTTTCTTGTTCTGATTGATAAGACTCTTGATTGTAAGATACATTGTCTGTTCTTAAACTTGATTTAAGATAAGTTTCTTTGATAATTTCTGGTTCTGGATGATGAAACTTGTCTTGATTGTTGCTTGGATTGTTTACATTTGAAGCAGATGTAGCTTTGTTTAAGTCTTGAGGCATGGAGTCATCAATAGTGGTTGGGGATTGACAAGTACTGGGTATTAGTGGGTATGTAGTCTCAGATAGGGGTGGGCATGTACTGACAGGTGGGGATGAACTTGTAGTGGTTTGGTCTGGACATATTAACTTGCTTGAGTCAAAAGTTATAGGTTCTATGTTGTCAATTCTGGTCTTGTGATCTGGTTCATTCTTTGTTTCAGTTGCATTGTTCTTGTGTTCATTTAGTTCTTTTGTATTCTCTGATAGATGTGTACTATTCGTATTATTCTTTGTTTCTTCTTTTTTCATGGTACTTGTAACTTTCTTGAATTCTTCATGTGCATAGAATGAGTTGTCTTGACTTGTTTCATCTTGGTCAGTTAGAGTTCTTATGTTGTGGTTGGAGACTCTGGACATATAATCTTGCTTTTTAAAGTTCAACAATGGACATTCGGGAATTGGAGATGGACGTACGACCGGTAGGGAAGGGCTTGATGTAACTGGGGGTGTCCATGTTGGATGTTCGAACTCTTGATTTCTGCTGACTAGTGAACTGGTAACTGGTTCTGTTACATTCTGTATGACTTGAGTATTTGACTTTTTATTTTCTCCATCTTCTGCATCATTTGCAAAGTCATTTAAGTCTTGTAATTCAATGAACTTTATTCTTGCTTTGTGAGCATCTTCTATAATATTCCATAGTCTCATTCTTTGATCATGATCTTTTATGTTGTGTTTAATTGAGTCTATTTGAGAATCATAAACTTCTAATTCTTTTGTTATCTTTTGTCGCTTTCTATTTTCAAGTTGTCTTTGTTTTTCAGCTTTTTGTCTTTGTTTTTCTGCTTCTTCTAATTCTTTCATTTCTGCTTCTCTTTCTTTTTGACGTTGTTCGTATGCTTCTTCTTTGATTAACATTCGTTCAGCCCATTTATCTGGTTCTGAGAATTGTTTCTCTTTGAATAATTTAATTAATTCTAGGAGTCGTTGTGTTCTTGAACTGGAATCTGAAGCCATATTTGATTCTTCTTTTATTGGAGCAAAATGTTCGATATCTGGATTTTGTCTTATCTCAGATATTCTTATAATATATTAATAGAGTTCTTGAAGCCTTAGTCTGTTAATAATGCTTGACAGTAAAATTGTACTTTACTGGAGTCTAAGTCTTGATCTACAAATCTATTGAGCCGAGTGCTTTTGTTCTGGTTTAACAGTTGGTTAAATCTGGTCTTCCGTTTACTTTGTGCCAGACAAATGATTATTTACTGGTCTTCCTTATAATGCCAGTTATTTATTTTACTGGTCTTTTGAATATTGCCAGTTATTTGCTTTACTGGTCTTTTTAATAATGCCAGTTATTTGCTTTACTGGTCTTTTGAATACTGCCAGTTATTTGCTTGACTGGTCTTTTAATAATAATGCCAGTAATTATGTATATTGGTCTTTTGCCAATTACATATAATAGATTTCGTGAGTTAGACGTAACTCTAACGAAAATCTTAGTAAAAATAATTATCGATAACCAACTGACCTTGTTAAACACAGAAATTCTGTCCTTCGTTAAATTAGAATAAAGTTCCTTTGAAGTGTTTGAAAATTGTTCCTAGATCTTGAATGATTCCGTTAGAAGTTGTCCATAAACTTTTATTAGTCAGAGTGCCATAATTTCATTTGTCGGAGGTGTCAGACTTCACAATGTCGGAGGAGCCAGATGTCAGATTCATTAGTTCTTGATGTCACAACTTGTATTCTTCTATGTTGAATGATGAGTGTGGTGCCGGGGATTTTCTTGAATTAAATATAATTATGGACACAGACGATCTAGGAATCAAGTTGAATAACTTCCTCATAGAAATAAAACACTAGAAACTTTTATTCAAATACAACTTAAGTACAGTTTATGTACAAGATACATATAAAAAATGAAAATATAATACTAAGGCTCTTTCTTCAATACTATTATAGAACACACTAGAGACAGAACCTATCGCTTCCAAAGCAAAACTTAGACTGGTCTTTTTGCGCGTACTATGTC
>JADKLZ010016657.1:0-12362 GCA_021533235.1 Biomphalaria straminea | reverse complement strand
CAGCGCAGGCGGCGTTGTCTGAGGGCTGTAAAGATGCTGGGAATACCTGTTTTTGCAAGGATCTCAGTATTGCACACTTTTTCTTTCCATGTGATTTTCAAGATTCTACGAAGACATCGCACAAGGAATGAGTTCAGTCTTCGCTCTTGCTTTGTGTAGGTGGTCCATGATTCACTGCCATACAGCAGCGTGCTCAACGATTTAACTGCCAAAGAAACAAAAGAGTTACTGTGTCTGCTTCTATGATCGGTATTTTAGATCTGATTTGTGTATTGACATCGAAGAGAGCACTTGGCGACAGGCAACGTCCTAAGGAGACAGCTCCAAGTTTTACACAAAAACCTCGGGATACACATTTGAGACCAAAAGAAAATCCGCTGCCGTCGACATAAGTAGACGTCGAAAAGAGAAACTAAATCGACCACCGGCGGACAGCTGTTATGTTTGCGCTGGATGTGGCAAAATATGTAGGTCACAGCTGGGACTGCGTATCCACATGAAATATTGCACTTTTATCAATATTCGACTGAAAAAAAAAATTATTTATATAATACACAATTACACACATATATTAAGAGATGGACAGAATGAAGAGAAGAGGGATAGAGTGTGAGAGAGAGGATGGGATACTTGGAGGAAAGGATATTTGGATAGTTGGAAGAATAAGGGATAAATGAATACAAAAAGAGTTTAGCGAAACATACAACATTCTTTGGATTGGTAGCTGAATGGATTTATTGGAATGTGTTGCGTCATCGAGTGTGCTTTCCCCCCCCCCCCTAAAATGACTACATTTTCAAAGAGGAGCCCAATGATGACATAATCACGGTTGACAAACGACAGACTGTACGAATATAAACCCAGCCCAAATAGCACACAAGAATTCAATTCCCATTCTGAATGTAAAAAAAAAGGAAATGTAGTAGGAAATAGTTCCTTACAGTGTATCTACATACATTTTAGAAAGACTCTGAACGTTTGGTGTGTTCCTTCAAGGAAAAAGTTTGGGGAACACTGCCCTGGTCAAATGTGAATATTTCTTCCTATAAATATGGTCTATATATAGGCTCTTTTTGCGTCTGTTGGAGATCTTGTGGTACGAAAGTGGTTAGATCTACGAAATAATGTCATGATAGACCTTAGCCCACAAGTGAAATAACTGTGTATGTGTGCGTGAACAAGTCGATGTGTGAATGTGCCCAGTGTGCGTGGGTGCGTTCCTCAAATGAACTCACATAACAGTCAGAGTGTACTATCTACTCACAACCACACCAAACTGTTGGCAGTGCGCATGTCAATACATTGCCAACACACTCGATTAACACACTGACCTACATCAGACGCATCGGGAATTCCCCTTCACTCTATTTAGCATATGACTTGGACATACCAGGGTGAGGTAAATACAACGTGTATCACAATACACTTGGGGGGATGGGCGAAGGTGCAGACTATATTTATACTTTCTTGGGAAAAGTAGCGGATGAAACAGACGTAGAGACATCTGGTAGACTGTAGGAGTACGTAGTTTGGATCTGTATACATTAGCTTCGTTCAGTGTGATAGGCTAGAATTGTGCATTTTCATTATATATTTGACCAGAGAAAGAGATTCAATTTTAATGATAAGTGTTTCATTGTTATATGTATTGACTGTGGTGGCTGAGAAACAGAGAAGTAATTGTGCATCAAAATAGTGTTACTTGTCTATGGTTATAGACGGTATGTGATTGTACTATTATTGTGATTAGGTCTATATGTGAGTTGATAGAGATATACGTGTGTAAAATATAATATAAGATAAGATGGAGAGCTGTCCTACTGACGGCGAGGATACTTTCCAGTTAGCTTTACTAGCAAGAGGAGATCAAGGTAAGGACTTATCACTCTTATCTTATATTAGATACACCGAAATTGAGTTTCTAAATCCCGTTTAAGAATGTGTTGATATAAGATACCCCCCCTCTCTCTCTATCTCTCTCTCTCTCATACACACACTAAAACTTAACAGCCGTTACATCAAACTGTCATAATAAAATAACATTCCTGGTGGCTAGGTCTATTAAACATACTATAAACCTACTTTTTATTACAAAACTCACACTGTCTGTCTGTCTGTCTGGTGAAAAGTTTGTACACGTTATTTCTCCCGCACCCATTCTCGGATCAAGTTGAAGCGCACCTAACGAAACACTAAAAAAAAAAACAAAAACAACAATAACATATTAATTATTTTGTGTCATATCGAAAAAGAGAAGTAACTTCTACATTCTTAAGTGATATAGTTGTAAGTGAGGAGTTGTTCTCCTTAGATAGCTTTAATTTCTAAAAAAGAGGATTTTTTTTTTACATATTTTGCTTGCTTATACCTGGAAGCAGCTAACTATTTATAGGGACTACCCTACTGTTACTATTCAATGTACCTTATTGTACTGTACTGCATTGTATAACGTATCCGCGTATTGGATTATTAATAAGGGTACAAGCCCTTGAGTTCTGGTTCCTGAAACTGAACAATGAGCAAGTGACTTGGTTTGTAGTAGCTCTACCCGACCAAGTGGTTCGCGTGTTTTTACTAACTATCAAGCTGATAAATAAACAAAACACGTTATCGTACAGAATATAAGGAGGAGGGGGGCGAGTTTGTAACGCCACAATCAGCCTGACACTGTTTATGTAAATTACATGTATTCACATATCGATTTGAATCTGTCATTTTGATAACACCTTGATTCTCATTTTCTAGGCTATCACGAGACGGAAGTGAGCTTTGGGAGCGAGGCTGACCTACATAAACATTGGATTGACTGTGCGAAAAATCCTGGGCATGCCAACTTTATTCCAGTCAAAGAGTTTAACATCAACAATCTGCCATTAGAATACCGGTAGGTTGTTGATCATTAGGGTTAATAGCAGTGGCGTAGCTAAGGTGGGGTTGGGGTCCAAATTTTAAATCCCCCTCTGGCCCCCATTAGAGGGGCCCACTACAGAGTAGTCGAAATTTGATTTTACTTTCAATATAACTAGGGACCTGCGAATATTCGATATTCGATTCGAATTTCGAATATTAAAAGAATATTCGAATTCGATTCGAAATTATTTTAAATTTTCGAATGTTCGAATATTTTCAAAAAAAGTAATGCTTTTTTTGTGGATAATTCAAGCTCGGTTTTGGTGTGCAACTTTCAATCAATGCTGCTTTAGATGCTCAAAAAATCATTCAGAACCTAATCAGTCATGTTCACAGGATTGCTGGCTTTTTTTTCATTCATCAACTGTTGGTCAAACTATGTTGTCCAAATATCAAACTGATCAAGGAATGAAGGAATCAAAGCCTCCTTTAGATGTTATTACTAGATTCAATAGTACATATTATTTGCTGGAATGGATTGACCAAAACTCTGTTCCTGTCTCTCTTGCACTTGTAGAATGTGGTGTTAAAAAGAAATGTGCAAGAAATCCACCAAAACCATTAACACAAACTTTACAAGATACTCTGAAAGCTTCTCTTCCAATTCTAAGACCAACAGCAGAAGCAACAACAGTTTTGAGTGCTGATTCCAATGTCAGCATAAGTTTGATCTATCCTTGCATTTTTACATTGAAGGAAGAGTTAGTGTCCAAATCACCAACAGGTCTCCAACAATTTCGAGATGAGCTATTGAAACAACTTGGAGCAAGATTTGATTTGACAATGGATCATCTCCTGGCAGCCACATTCATTGATCCAAGATTTAAACACTACTTATTTTCAGAAGCTGAAACTTAAAAAGCTGTCTTATTTGTAGAGACAATATTGGCTAACTCTGACGGAAGCAAAATTGGCAAAAATTCTGATGAATTGCCACGTGAAAGTCTTGTTCAAGACAGGAATAGGGGAAGCCTTATGGATTCAATGTTCAAGAAAGTGCATGATGCTCAAGGAGATACCAGAATCAACAAAATTTCCACAATTTCTGAGCAAATTAAGGATGAAGTCAGTTTGTATTCGAAGCAAGCAGTTGTAAATCGAAACATTTTAAAAGTATTAATATTTTTCCACTTTTGGCCAGAGCAGCTAGGAATTTGCTTGTAATTCAGGAAACAAATTGTTCATAAGAAAGAGTTAATTCAGTAGGAGGACAAATTATTACTGACCATCGTCACAATCTCTCGGAAAATAATGCTGAAACTTTGATTTGGGCCAAAATAAGTAAAGATCTACTTTTTTAAAACGCGATGGCGCGGTGGTTGAGCGGTAAAGCGTTTGGCTTCCGTACTGGAGGTCCCGGGTTCGAATCCTGGTGAAGAATGACATTTTTATTTCGGGATTTTCGGGCGCCCTTGAGTCTACCCAGCTCTAACGGGTACCTGACATTAGTTGGGGAAAAGTAAAGGCGGTTGGTCGTTGTGCTGGCCACATGACACCCTCGTTAACCGTAGGCCACAGAATCAGATGACCTTTACTTTACATCATCTGCCCTATAGACCACAAGGTCTGAAAGGGGGAACTTTTTTTTAAAACGCCTGCTTTGCAATTTAATTATTGCTAACATTTTAATGTGTTTCAGTATAAATAAACATAATATAATAAAAATTTTGAAGTTCAACTTTTATTCTGCACTTGTTGGTTGTCAAGTTTTTTCAAGAATATTCGATTCGAATTCGATTCGAAATTCGAATATTTTCTGATATTCGATTCGATATTTGATTCGAAAAAAATTTCCTGATTCGCAGGTCCCTAAATATAACGTCATTATCTCATGTCATGATGTCGAATGTCATGATGTCGAATGTCAAAATGCAGGGGCCCCTAAAGAGGTCATGCCCCTGGGCCCCCAATCCTAGCTACGCCCCTGGTTAATAGATTCCATAGCCTCAACGAGGAGAGATTTAAGATTGATGGATCATGATGATTTCAATAATGATGACGATAATAATAACATCCTCTACAATCAAGTATACCATAATAAAAGTACAACTGAAATGGAAGAACAAAGAAAATATGGGAACCTAGGGTTAGAGATTAAGTGATTGGAGAAGTTATCTAAAAAACAACACCAATATACCCTTTTGTTATATCAACTGAGGGGACAATGATAACTGACGTCACAGACACTTTCGACGCCCTTAACATCCCTAAGAAGATTCTCGTTGCCTGTCAGAGGGCGGTACTGCTGCAGACCTACCACATCACCAGAAAGTTCCTCAGTGGACAAAGGGACCGCAAAAAATTCGGTTTCTCTCTAACGAAGCTCAACCCTTGCAGTGCCGGAGATTCAGTATTAGTTCGTTTCTAACATAATAATAACAAAAAATAACATTTATATCAGGCTGACAATAAACATAATGTAATCTGTAGGCGCTTTGGGAACAGGTGTAAAGTAAGAATCAAGATGACAAACTGATCTAAACAACTTTAAACAGATAGGTTTTAATGCTCTACCGAGGACAAAACGCGCCACCAGAAGTCACTCCAATATTTGTAGCTTGTGAAAAGACGCGGGGAATGTTGTCACTGGTAGTTGACTTATAGTAACACATTGCTGGTAGACAGCTAAACCGCCCTAGTGTCAAGCTGATGTTGCTGGGTGTGACTCTAGTGCCTAGTGATATGTTGAGACCTCTTCTGGTCTTGAACTTATGAAATAAATTGTCCTGGCCACTTTGGCCGTCGCGTAATATTACTAAGTGCTATGACTTCAATACATACACATATATGAATAAAGGAACTCGGGTGTTGCAGACGAATATTTATTAATACAATATAGGTAACAATAAAATACTGGCAGCTTATGAATATTGCCACATAAATCCAATGTGTGAAAATAGTATAACATAAATCCAATGAAATTTATCAAAGTACACAGATCTATTACAGTCAGAGAAAATTACATTAAGACTGCTCTCTGCTGGAGTTCTACACTAACTGATTAACATCGACCCTTACTCAAGAGTCTCTAAAATTTTTCTCGTGCTGAAAACACGGAATACTTGATAAGTGACCATATGTCACTTCATGTCACAGGGGTTCTAAAACTGGACTGTGACACCTAGCCATTTAATAGTAATAAAACTTCTAATAACTTAAATAACTTCCATTTAACAGTAATAAAACTTCTAATAACTTAAATAACTTCCATTTAACAGTAATAAAACTTCTAATACCTTAAATAACTTCCTTTTGAGTACTGCAATAAATAGAACTTCATTTATAATAGAAACAAAATATATTTGTGAATAATGAAATAAATGTAGTAGGCTTTAGTAATACTGTTTCTTAACAAACTCTAACTCACTACAATAAGACAACCTTTCAGTCTTACGTTCAAGAGTCGTCTGCTCTAAGACCACGTGACGACAACGCCACCTATGTTTTTTTAAAATTGAGACGTACAGCAAGAAAAATAAAAAAAAAACATATTTTCAAAAAAAAAAAAAACTTATCAAAGGGGGAGAATTCCTCCCTTGCAACTATATCTCTCAACAATATAGAAGTTATTTCCCTTATTCGATATCTAATATAATAAGTAACCACCAATAAAGGAATAATTAATTAACTATTTGATAAATGTGTAAATTGATTAATGTTTTGTTACGTACATTCATTTCAATCAAGACTAGAGCGGAACAAAAAAATCGTTCATTCCTTACTTGGTCAGACTATATTAACGCCACTCGTTGATCAACAAACATAGAGAACTTAAGATGTCTGCATGTAGTCGCTAAATGAACTCTTGATATTGTGTCTGTTCTATTTATGTGTATGCTTCTGTTGTGTTGTCTTTATATGAGAAAATAGTCCTTGTAATCACAACAAATTTCCATAAGGATCAATAAAGCAGTCTTAGTCTTTGATTTATTTTTCTCATAATTTTGGGGAGGGGCCTATCATCCTATTCTTGAACCCACCAGTACCTTGCTACGCCACTGCATATTTAGCCTTCGTTTTCCTAATGTTACTTTTTGACTTTTTGTGTTTTGTACAACGTTAAAGGTATCGCTATGAATTACAATTCGTCGTCACAAAAAATAGGAGCCTATGCAAATTGATATAACGAGATGATGATTTCTTTGCTCTATACCTCTGAGCACAGGTACTACTATGATTGTTCTCTTTTTTTTCTGTTTTGGACCAGTGGCATAACTAGGGGGGGGGGGATGCGGTCCGCACCGGGTGACATCCATCCTAGTGACACCACTGTTTCGGATCCCTTTATATTCTGTATCTGCAAAGTATCTACAATGCGATAGAACACAAGAAAAACATTGAAAATGATTTGATCTACAAAAAAATAGCAAGGCAGACGTTATTCGGTTCTTTCATCCATCCATCCCAGTGGCGCTACAGCCCATGGCTGGCTCTGGCCTGCTTCAGCACCTCCCTCCGTTCAGATCTCTCCTGGCCCTTTCGTTTCCATGCCCTAATCCCAAGCTGTTGTAGATCTGGGTAATTGTTCATTAATTGTGGTTAATAAGATTGTCCGAAGTACTACTTGCAGATACTTTCTAACAAGTTGCATGTCGTACACATTCCGAGACACTTACACAAATTAGCGGTTATCCATAAACAAGTTTCTTTGACTATGGATAGCTGATGAAACAGTTATTGCTCCAGCAACAGTTTTTTTCAAAGCTTAGTCCTACACTCTCCGTGCTTTTGTTTCATATTGTACACAGACCAAAGGGTCCAAAAGAACTTTATTACTATGACTGATTATGTCTTAGTAGAGAAAAGTCTACAAGTTGACAGAATATGCTCCGTTTTCCAGAAGTCCATCACTGTCATCTTGTCGTCGAACCAGGACTGAGGTTTACCAACGATGCTGTGAGCTATTGAGGAATTTAGTAGATTGCATTTATGTCTAACAACGTCCTCACCGTCTAATTAAAAACATGAAGACATGAATTTATTTAAACTATAATTTGTTGTCTTGAGATTGGTATACTAATATTACATACATTACATATATAAAACCAAATGAACGAAGATAATCCATTCAATGTAATACTAATAATGTATGAATGTTTAATTTACCTTGGATAGGATCTCATTCAGTAACATGCCTGTCCATTTTTTTATGTTGTCTTCCCATCACTTCATCTGTCTGCCTCTTCTTCTTCTTCCTGATACTGTTCCATGAATGAAAGTGTTTGTGAGCCCTGAGAACCTTTTAATGTGGCCATTTTATGCTAAAAAATGGAAAAGAGTAGAAAAATTGAAATCTGCGGTGTTAAAAATTGCAAAAATAATAATAATAATAATCTCATAACTTAAGAAAAACTGAGCTTGAAAAACAGCGAAAGTATGTGAACCTAGGTTTGGAGATTAAGCGTTTATGGAAGTTATCTAAAATAACAATATACCCCATTGTCATATCAACCGAGGGGATAATAACAACTGACCTCACAGATACCTTCAAGGCTCTGGGCATTCCCAGGAACATTCTCGTTGCCTGTCAGAGGGCGGTACTGCTGCAGACCTGCCACATCACCAGAAAATTCCTCAGTGGAAACTGATAAAGGGACTACAATGAATTTTGTTTCCCTTTAACGAAACTCGACCCTGGCTGCTCCAGAGAAAGAATACTCGTTCTTTTATCATAATAATATTAATGATCGTATAGCTTAAAAAAACATAGCTTATCAATACTTACTTTAGTTTGTACACAGGGTGTTATGTATGTTCATAGAATGGGATCTAATTTCTATTTTGTCTTCTTTGTAACATCTTTTGAAATTACTCCTATATATATTAAACGATCTCAATTTCTTCTTTGATATTGCAGAGATGAAGATATCCTAAAGTACATAAAAACTCAGTCAGAGTTGACCGTAAGAGTAGTGTCCACATTCACTAGCTCGAAACGGCCACCAGGCTATGCGTTCTACAACTGCAGGGGAAAGAACTTCCAACGACTAGGAACCGGCTTTGTCCAGTACGTCTACCGGAACGACACCAGAACCGGAAAGACGTGTCCCTGCCCAGAATGCTTGTCGTCGCAGACGCCGCACGCGGAGTGGGCCAAGGTGAAGGTCAGGACTGCCACCCACGTGGTGTTCGACGACGCCGAGGCTCGGAACACCGTGGTGGAGCTCTTCTACGACGACGACGGGAACAAGGGCGCGGTGAAACGGCTGTACGGGGACAACGTCCGGTTCGGCGCCCTCCAGGGCGACTGGTGTGACATGAGGTGCGTGACCCACGACATCGAGCTGGTGGACTACTTAAAAGACACGTGGGGAAGGTGGCGCTGGCTGGAGACGAAGATTAACCAGAAGTATTCCGATCAAGACCATCGATTGGCTGTTGTGGTAAGTGGTCGATACTTGAAAACAGCTTCAAACAGCTGAATACTTCCTATCAACGCACTCTTCTTTCTGGTCATAAACTTTTACACGTGACTTATCTCACTTCCGTTATCTTAACTTCTATGTTACAGACGTTACTTCAAAAAAAAATGTAGATGATTACGTCCTAGGCGTCATGCATTTAGTCATGCATTTAATCATATATTTAGTCATGCATTTAGTCATGCATTTAGTCATACATTTAGCCATGCATTTAGTCATGCATTTAGTCATGCATTTAGTCATACATTTAGTCATGCATTTAGTCATACATTTAGCCATGCATTTAGTCATGCATTTAGTCGTACATTTAGTCAAGCATTTAGTCAAGCATTTAGTCAAGCATTTAGTCATGCATTTAGTCATGCATTTAGTCATGCATTTAGTCATACATTTAGTCATGCATTTAGTCGAGCATTTAGTCAAGCATTTAGTCATGCATTTAGTCATGCATTTAGTCATGCATTTAGTCATGCATTTAGTCATGCATTTCTCGGATCAAATCGAAACGTTGCACAAATATCCATTGTCCCTAACATAACAAAATGTAAAAAAACAATATGTAATTATAACTCAATTATAAGTTTTTCTTCTTTAATTTGGTTATAGAAAACGGGCAATACATTTTATTGATTTGAGAAATTGATTATTGCTTTTCATAATATAAAACTTTGCTGTTTGATCCGAGATTAGGGTGTGGGAGAAATAATGAGTACAAACTTTTGGACAGACAGACAGACAGAGTGAATTGATACAAGCTTTGTAAAAAAGGCCAACATGCAAAATGATAAAAAAAAAAACCTTCATAAACATTTGATTATATTTTGGAAAGAACTGCACATTTACCGCCTATATATTCTAGTCCTTTTTGCTCTGATATGTATAATGAATAAAAGAGAAAAGTAAAGTTCCCCTTTCAGACCTTGTGGTCTATAGGAGAGATGATGTAAAGTTCATCTGATTCTGTGGCCTACGGTTAACGAGGGTGTCATGTGGCCAGGCCAGCACAACGACCAACCGCCTTTACTTTTCCCTAACTAATGTCAGGTACCCATTAGAGCTGGGTGGACTCAAGGGCGCCCGAAAATCCCGAAATAAAAATCCCAGTCTTCACCTGGATTCGAACCCGGGACCTCCAGTACGGAAGCCAAACGCTTTACCGCTCAGCCACCGCGCCCTCATGTATAATGAATACAAGTTGATAATTATGATATCTATTATTATTATTCTAAACTTGATCATTAACGATTGTTGTAGTTTTCATTATTTAAGTTGTTTTTTTTAATATCATATTTCAAAATTTATAATGATACATGATATTTATAATGATATTTATAATGATGATTTTTAATGATAATGATATTTATTGTTTGAAATGCGTTAATTATAATATAATTTGACATAAGTTCTTAGTTGCCTTTAGAAAGATCAAATCACAACAGAGTTCATTTGCTGTGTTTTTTTTCCCCCTATGTTAGGTATCTCACCCACACGGATGTGACAAGCAGGTCAGTGTCGGCACTTGGAAGGAGAGAAATGTCGTGGACAGGTCAAGAGACTTTGACAACTGCGTCTACACCTACGACACGCCCACCTGTCCTGGGAGCAGCGGCGCCCCGGTCTGGATCCTCGGAAAAATGAAGTGGGCTGGTTTCTTCGGGCGCCACCCGCATAGCGGCCGCCCTTTGAACGGACTTAACGTCAGTGCTGTCGGGTGGGATCGAAGAATTACAACTGCTAAATAAGTTGTGGCGTTGGCACCATACACTTTTGCCTTTTCTTGCCTCTGTAGACTCCGCTGAGAGGAGAAAGTCGTTGGGCATCAGTGCTAACTCTTACACAACTTTATATAATCTGTCTTGGTTCTCTGCAGTTCTTTTTTTGAAACTGCCTAATACAAAGTTGTTGCGTTGATGTCAATCAACACCTCGCTTTCATTAACATGTCAGCATGCCCAGTATGATAGTCTTGCAAGGCTATGGACTTAGGTATGTCGTTACATCATTCCTACAGCAGTTAGGTTCAAACAAACTTGAATAAACAAGACAGTAGGATAGTGAATCTGTCTTACTTATATAGTAGTTCTGATGTTTATACATCAATGGAGATAGGGTTAACTAATACAAAATATCATGGATGCTAACTCGAACTTTGCTGATGTCAACTCTATATAAAAAAGGACTGATCTATTGTTTTATGAATATCTGAATGCATGGATGTTGACGTCGTCTTAAATATTCTTTATTTTTACAAGTTATTTCTTCAATTTGTTTTTAAACTAAGTTTTGAAGTCATAAAGTGAAAGCTCAATGCTTCCTTCGCATTGAAAATATCTATGAACAGCTATGAACAGAATAATAATAGGCCTGTCTTCGAGTCCGAAGATTAGTGAGGAATACAGTGTTTCCCGTGGCTGTGCAGTCCCAGCTGTGACCTACATATTTTGCCACATCCAGGGCAAGCAAAACCATTGTCCGCAGGAACAGAAGAAATGACGTCATTTATTTCTGCAGAGCTAAAAAGTGAGCACAAAAAAAATGAACATAATCCTTTAAAAAAAACATAGCAACACCGGAAACACCAGAAATACTTGCTATTTATAATTTTTTCGCCATGTATTAAAATTTGCCAAAAGCGTTTTAGTAAAGCTTTGACAGCTTGTTCTCTTCTTCTTACGATACATTATATTTGTTTGTATAGGCATGAACTTTTCTTTTGATTAAATTTGATTTGTTTCATTTCACATTTATTAACAATCCTAATTTTACAATTCATGTTTGTTACATTTCTTTTCCAGATATCATCATGACATTTGAAAAGATTTTTGTTAAATAATATCTGGAAGTCTATTTCATTGCAGTCTATTCATTTTTTTTATTTTTTTTTTTGTGTAAAATTGCCTGCCTGTCGGGAGTATGGCTAGGAATTTTCCATTCTTTGGGGGACAAGGGGGTCTTGACATCTTTGGGAGGGGGCTGCATTTTAAGTAATATTTAATATTTATGTAATAAAAGCCCACTCATTTGGAAGCCC
>JADKLZ010016650.1:0-11285 GCA_021533235.1 Biomphalaria straminea | reverse complement strand
GAGATACTGTTCCCACCCATTGAGATACTGTTCCCACCCATTGAGATACTGTTCCCACCCATTGAGATACTGTTCCCACTCATTGAGATACTGTTCCCACTCATTCAGATACTGTTCCCACCGATTCAGATAATGTTCCCACCCATTGAGATACTGTTTCCACCCATTGAGATACTGTTCCCACATATTGAGATACTGTTCCCACCCATTAAGATACTGTTCCCACTCATTAAGGTACTGTTCCCACCTGAGTACTCAAACTTTATATTGCTCTGAAAGAAGATGAACACTCACAATGTTTCTTGGCTGTGAATGGAGTCTCTGAATGAAGCATGTACTTGTATGCTGCACTGACTTAAGATCTACATTTCAATCATACTATCACCAAGACATTGTCTTCAGTGTATCCCCTAAAAATTTTATGTTTTAGTTGAGATAGGTCTATGTTCAAAGAATCAATGAAATGTTCAGCCATATTGTTGTGTAGAATATTATACACAAATTATTAGTACCTCCATCAGACCTTGTGATCTATAGGACAGATGATATAAAGGCCATCTGTTTCTTTGGCCCACGGTTAAGGAGGGTCCGATGGCCAGCGTAATGACTAGTCACCTTTATTTTGTAACTTATGTCAATTACCCATTAGAGTTGGGTAGACAGGGTTCCCTTAAAATCATAAATTCAAAATCCCAGTCATCATCTAGATTCAAACTTGAGAAGCCTAGCAGTTGAAAAGCCTAGCAATTTATGACTCTGCTATCATGTCCCACAAATTATTATATTGTTACATTATTTTTTGTATCAATTTTATACTTTTTTTTTTGTTTGTTTTTTAGAGGAGAAAGGAAATCTTTACATGAATGGTCCTGACATTTCCCAATGAGTGCCAATGTACTAAACATTTTATTGATGATTGTTTTTTTCCAAGTACTTATACTTATAGATCAGGGGTTCTCAATCTGTGGGTCGCGACCCCCCTTCGGGGGTCGATTGACGATTAGCCAGGGGTTACCTAAAACCATCGAAAATATGGATTGTTATTGTCTACTCTTCTATTGCTGTATGTGTGTTGGAGGGGGGGCGCGTCAGAGTGGTGGATTGTAAAAAGACGTCGCCAAGCTTAAAAGGTTGAGAACCGCTGCTTCTGTTTCACATTTTTTTGAGTAAATGCTTACTTTTTTTTTAACTTACAGAAAAAAAAGCAACCTTTTTATCATTAAGCTATACTTTACATCAGTTTGACTTTGTGGAACAAGGTTATGTTCATTGGCGTAGCGAGGAATTTGACATCATTTGGGGTCCTGAGGGCTTGTCCACTTTAGAAAACCCACAGCGTAATATTTAATGTAAAAAAAAATTAAGAACACTCATTTGGGGGCCCCTCAAGTGGGAGCCCGGGGGATTTGCAAATTTCACCACCATAACCATGCCACAGATTATACTATGTTAAGATAGATTGTGTTTCTCATTGAGTAATATTGACCACATTGGTCAACTTGATCATTTATAGTGTTGAAATAACATGCTGTTTGTACACTGAGTGATCAAATTTGGGATTTTTTTTTAAACCTGATAAAAAAGAGGGGGGGGCTGCTGAAAAAGTTTTGACTAAGATCTTGTCCTCTGACTAAATGTTTGTTTTCTTATCTTTGTTGTAAAACTGACTTCACTGGGTCAGTTAGAAGGTTGTACTCTGTGTTTGGTATCTGTGATAGATTATTGTTGATACAGTTGAAAGGTTATTATAATAATGTGTTCAGTATCTGTGATAGCTCTGTTGTTCAAATTTGTTATATTTTTGTATGTATTCTTAGTTAGCCAAATTAATGAACCTATTGAATAAAAGTACTTGAAACACAAACTTATTAATATTTATGTAGGGATAAACTGTTGTTCTTTTATCTTGGATACAATTAATCTAATCAACTATATCAGTTTTTCCCAAACTTTTTCCTTAATGATGTAAAGGTCATCTGTTTTATTGACCCACAGTTGAGTCATGTGGTCAGCACAATGACCAACCACTTTTTACTTTTCCCAAACTAATGCCAAGTACACGTTAGAACTGGGTGGACTCAGAGGCCCCCCTAAAGATCCCAAAATTAAAAATCTCAGTCTACCACGAGGATTTGAACTCAGGATCTTCCGGTTTGAAAGCCAAGTGCTGTACCACTAAGCCACCATGTTTCCCACCTCCTCTCATAAAAAAGGGGCTTCTGTTGCAGAAGATCCCCAGCTGGTTAATATGTGTTTGGGGCGGAGCAGTGAGCTGTGGCTAGAATGTGATTTTCTCCTTCGTGTATTTAAAGTTAAGACTACGATCAAATTAAGCACTTACTAAATTGTTGATCTGTGGACTACACTACTACACCCCACTTTGTTAGTTTGTCTAGATAGCATCTTCTAGAATTCAGCTAAGCAGCTGATACTTTATTGTTACTGTTTTCCAAACATGATTCTTCAAGATGTATTTAACTGCCCTTGCATGCTTTCCTGCTGTCTAGCAGTTTGGTATCTCATTCCGACTCTTAAGCCTCGCCTGTCATGTATCATTTTCCTTAATTTACTAATTAGACCACATTTCTACTAATGTCACTTACAGAAGGGAAGCGACTTATACAATTTTACCTTTTGAAAGTTTAATTTTATTTATTATTTCCCCTTTATTGGAGTCTTAATAAGACATTGGTAAAAGCAAACTGACTGAACAAATAATTTTTCTTGACGTTAACAGTGTCGAGAAAGCATCCATATGGCTACTTACAAGAGCACAATCATTCAAAATTAAAACAAAAATAATTTAGTTTAGTTTCAAAATTAGAGGCACAGTTCTTATTCCGTATACGCTACAACAAATTTGTAGAAGTACTCCTTCCCTATTACCATTAGAAAATGGAATGGGTTGCCTGAATCAGCCAGGAATACCTACGACTTATGGCTAGATTGACACATGAAATCCGTAGGACGTAATTATCTTCTTTTTTTAAAGAATGTTAACGTCTGTGATGTATAAGATAAGAGACAGCCTTAAACTTACTCGTTTTGTTATGTTTCGGATGTTTCTTCAGATTTGAAGATAATCTAATTCCTAGATGTCATTGGGCAGGGTATATGGACCCTTAAACAAAATTAATACATTGACAATGCAATTATTTTGTGCTACAACGATAGAGGTTAAAAACTTTTTTACCAATGCTTCTGAAAAGGGCAGAGAAAATATCATATACCTTTAGAAAAAAAAAGCGCATGAGCACCTCCTTTATTCTCTACACAGGAGACAGCGAAAAAAAAGTAGATATTTATAGTTTGTTTTTGTTTTGCCATAGTTGAAACCACATGGAAAGAATACCACTCTCAACTCTCCCTTAGTCTTTTGGACCTTTGGGGCAACACACAAGATCTGTTGACATTCTTTCTCCATCCTCTCTTTCGCCTTTCAATGTCAGGCCTGCTATTCTTTTAAGTTGTCTTCCCATCGCTTTTTCTGTCTACTTTTTCTTTTTCCTGGTACTGTTCCCTGAAGGAAGGTATTTGCAAGCAAAATGTAAACACAATAAGTGTTTCGTGACACAAACCTTCGAGATTTTTAAAAAACCAAGACACAGATCTAGAGTAGAAAGTTAAATGCCTGTTGTGGGGCTTTCATTTAGCCGTTTGCACACATATCCTCAACATTTCAGTGTCCGCTCTTGATCTAAGTACAATTTGTATAATTCAAAAGTAGGCCCTACTCAGGGACGGACTGGCTATATGGGCATTCGGGCAAATGCCCGGTGGGCCGGTACCCAAATGGACCTTTAGAGACACCGAAGGGCCACATTGATGCCACTATGTATTAAATTTTTAAAGGTTTTTAAATATTCTCTTATAAAACGGCCTTCTATGTGTTGTGTTTAACAAATCTATATACAGTGTAATCTAACTAATTTTCTGAAATAATGTAATAGCCTACATCCGTAGACAGTGTTACTAGATCTAGTAGGAGTCATCCTTTTAGGGGCTACACACTTAGCAATTACAAAGCAACGTAAGGCCTATACTTTTCATCAAAAATATAGATCTTTCTGTATGCACGTGTACCATTAGCGATGCTCAAACTAAACAGAATAATTTTGAAGACAAGTATAATATGCAATTTATGGGCCTGATTGTGTAAAATGCCCGGGCCGATTTTGACACCCAGTCCGCCCCTGGCCCTACTGGTTTAACTTACCGGTAATAATGTAATATTCTGTAGTCAAACTGATTCGTACATCTTGAAGAAATTTTCCTGAACATTAATTTATTAAACTCTTGAATCAAAACTGCCTTACATTCGGAAATTCCCGACCGTTTAGTCCTTTCAAATCGATGTCGGCTCCAGGTCTAAGTCAGGTACACAAGCCAAATTTGAATACTTTTTTTTTAATTAAAAGATTATAACAGTCAAACAAAAGTTTTCCCCACGTGGACATCGAGTGATTAGTTTCTCAGTGTATTACATCAACTGTAAAATGTTTTTTTTTTGAGATCAGCGTTCATGCAAGTTCCACGAAGTTTTGACTTGAATAGATGTATTGTAAAAAAAAAAATGAAGTAGTTAATTAATGATTGGTAATTATTTATTTAGTTTAGTATGGAAACATGGGAAATGAATGCTATTATTGAGAAAATGAAGCTGTAAATGTGTGTTTGTTACCGTTTTACGTTTTTTTCTTCTTTTTAACCCTACCATTTCCAATTTATGAATCAATTTTTAAAAATAGCCAACTAGTTACTAAAGTGGTAGGCCTAATTAATTATTTTTGTTTTAAGCACAAAAAGAGAACATAATCCTTATAGTATTTAAATTTAGGCATTGATTTTGCGGTTCTTCTCCTTAGTGACTCTTTGTTTTTGTTTCTTTAAAAAATTTTTTTTTTTTTTTACTTTTGCTTGTGACAAAAAGAACAACAACAAAGATATCTTAAAATGATCTTAGAAGATCACGCACAATACAGACATGTATGGACTATATGTACCTCGAGGATCACTTGCGATTCAGTATAAAAAGTTATTTTTGCCTCCATCTTTCTTTGACTTCATTTTAGTGCGCTTGTTTTAAAGATGAGGAGTATTGCATTCTAGACGCGATGAGAATGCATTGTCGCAAGAATTAAAGAAAACGCGTGAGGCATGGGCTCCGCCCTGAACCCTTAGCAGCGCTTCTCCAAACCCTTAGCAAGATAATCTTTTTCGATTAGGGGATGAGGCTTCAAAGGTGAAAGTTTGAGAAACTTTGTATCACCTTTCTCAATATGTTTTGATATCCTAAATATAGGCCTATACTGTCTCGAAAAGCGACCAATGTCAAGACGGATGTTGGTGTCTTTTTTCTTTTGATCGTGACTGTGTTTAAATTTGATATACTTTCTGACCTCAACGCATACAGAGACCAATAACTGAGCAAATCCAGCCACACGTGACACAAAATGAATACCACCCCCCTCACACACACACACTTTTTTTTTATTTGTTTCGGTTAGGCTAACAGCCGCAGTTTTTTAACTTTTTGCAAGGGGAGTTACTCTTGTCTAAAATACAGTATAGATTTGGGAAAGTGCGCAGTGTAGCCGCTCCATTTGAATAAAAAACGAGATATATAGTTGACAGACGATCAGAACAAGTTTTTGGAGTTGGTGTCTGGAAAGTTGGTAAGAAAAAAGCTGAAGGGGAGGGGCGGAGAGACTGACAGGGCCGTGGAGGGTGAATGTGTGCAGCAGGGGTTCTCAACCTGTGGATCGCGACCCCCTTGGGGGTCGATTGACGATTTACCAGGGGTCGCCAAAGCCCATCGAAAATATGGATTGTTACTGTCTATTCTTCTATTGCTGTATGTGTTTGTGTGGTAAGGGGAAGGGAGCCGGCAGAGTTGGGGATTGTAAAAAGGGGTCGCTGAGAATAAAAGGTTGAGAACAGGGATGTAGGACTGACAACAGTGAATTAACTCTGAGAAGTCACTAAGCCTTTGGGCTTTTTTTTTTTTACATGCAGAATATTTTTTTGAATAGCCCCTAACCAGGTACGCCACTGTTAAAAAAATAAAAAGAGGGGGGGTAGAAAAAAATTATTATAGGCCTATATTTTTTATTTTATCATTGAAAAACGTAAGATGATCTAGCTCAGGATAATTATATTTATTAGAATGTGTATTCCTGTGTGGTGTGCGAAGCAACCATCCCCCCTCTCTCTTTCTCTCTCTCTCAAGCACACACACAACGCAAGTAGGCTATAAAATACAGACACATAATATTATTGTATGTTTGTTTTTTTTTTTTTTTTGTAAGTTTGCTTTTTTCTTTTTAAATCGTAGTTAGGCCTAAAAAGTAGAATTTAGATTTTTTAAATACCATAACTACATCTAAATCTTCTGCTTTTGACCACTATACAGAAGGCAGACAGTAAGGGGGGTTGAACCACATGTTTTGAGAAATTTTGAACGACCTCCCTTTCTACCGCCCCTTTTCCAACGTTGAGAATGCCTTCTAAGGCCAGCTACTCTTCTTTGCTGAAGTGTTATTAATATTAATGTCGCTTCAAAGCATTACCGCCTCGGAGCAACGTAAACAAGTTTTACAAGTAAAAAAAAAATACAGCAAAATAATAATAATAATAATAATAATAAGTATCGGGAGGTTTGGGTTATGAATAGTAATAGGGTTAGGAAAATATACCTTTTAGAATTGCCCACTGAGGACCGCATGATTAAACAAGTTTTTTTTTTCTTCTTTGATAGTTCAATTTATTTTTTTACGGGCCCCAGAAAAAGAAAAATGCACTATCACTTTTGTGTAATCCGTTCGTCTGCCCCGTTGAGATTTAAAAAAAAAAATAATAATTTGAGACTCCGATTTTATAATATTTATAAATAAGTCTGCTCCTGCGCCGACGTTTATGGTTAGCTACCAGCGCACTCTTCAGCACTGCACTGGGTGGAGACGGTATGTTAGGACGAGCAAGGAGAGACATCCAACCCATTGTTGGTGTTGAAGGCAGAAATAAGAGATCTATGTGTCCCGTTTCATGTTGGTCTCTGTTTGCCTTATTCTTTGGGTTAATAAATAAGCGTATGTAGGCCTATCTATTGAATCCTTTCGTTGAGTGCTTGCATTAGATTTATTACAATATTTTCAGCTTACAAAGTTCCGGTGTTATGGCTTCATTTTATCTTCTGAAAGTGAACCATTTAGTTATTAAAATTAAATATATTATATAGGTTAAGGCATTTTTGTTTCAATAAAATTATAGTATCACAATATTTCTATGCAACTCGAACCTTCGTGGCAATTAAAAATTAAGACCTGCAGAGTGGAAAATGAAACAATCGTGGAAGACATGGAAAATATATATATATATACAGGGTGTGTCAGAAAAATGTATACACACTTTGAAGTGTCATAGACAAATTCATGGCGGACCAGCGTTTGAGTTTTTTTAAGAGCGGTACTGAAAGTTTGAGAAAGTTACTGCAATTCGAAGACAGTGGAGACGTGAGTGTGGTACAGAACCACCTTCAAGGTTAATAATTACACGTCTACGAGACAAATTCGAAATGTATGGAACAGTGTGTGATGTGCATAAAGGTCGATCAAGGCGACCTCGTACAGCTACAAGTGATGAGTCCACAACTAATAATAATTTTATTTATAAAGCGCTGTTAACAAACAGAATTGTAGGCTCAAGGCGCTGTAAACAATTACAAACATAAACATTCGACTGCGGTCTTGGAACCGTTTCAGCGTTCACCTGGAAAATCGTCAAGGCAAGAGGCACGTGAGAATGATGTAAGTGCTTGTAGTGTGCTATGCATTCTGAGGAATGAGATTCAGGTGGTCTGCGGCAGAAATCTCAGTGGACACTTTGGTACGATGTACCAAATCAGTGTTGACTCTTACTGCAATGTATTGATGCTGAAGGCCACCAGTTTGGACATTTCTTATATATATATATATATATATATATATATATATATATATATAGTGTTCTAAATAGTGTTAACAATTATTTAATGGGACTAAACCCAACAAATTTAGCTATATATGTGAATACTTAAGTGTTATTTTTCCTTGTTGCTATTAAACAAAGTAATGAATTACCAGTAATTAATTATGCTATTAATTACTTTTTTTTTTATTAATTCGTGTCTTGTCAATGCCAATGAAGTTTGCAAGTGTGAAGTTTGATCCGAGAATGGATGTGGGAGAAATGACATGTGCACACTTTGTACCCAACACTCAGACAGTTGATATAAGCTTTGGAAAAAGAATTCAGAATGTGACTACATCGTGTGAATGTGTAATAGTCTCGCCCCCTTCCTAGCCCCACCCTGCCTATCCTCTAAGACATTGTTATAGGCTACGCCAAGTGAAGCGAATCTGACATGTTCTAATACCAGAGTCAATGCACTTTCCAAGTCACGTATTGCAGCACAGTGCATATAATATGTTATATGTGATTGTGCTAACATAAGTGTCGCAATTGGAAAGAAAATTTGTATCTGGTTAATAGCTTAATGGCTTTAAAAAATATATATAATTAGAGAGCTATTCGTTGTTATTTTATTATGCTATTGGGGGTGGGGTGGGGGCAGATGATGTTGAGCTCATAGGCCATTGTTACGGTTAACCAGGTCAGCACAATTGTCAACCAATTTTACTTTCTTAATATAATTGTCAGAACCATTATGGTTAGGAGGACATAGGCCTATGGGTTGTCCTAAAAATCTCAGGGATTCCAACTCAAGATCTCTGGGTTCACAAGCTAAAAGCTTCGACAAACGACTATCAGGCTTCCAATAATGAAAGAAAGTTAAGAATCTTTCATTTGGACTGCCGTAAATGGATGATCCCCTACTTGTGGAGTTTTAATATAGACTTGTACGTAGGAAACCAAAAATGATGTATCTATAGTGAGAAGTTTCTTTGTTGCTGTGACAGATCACCTTCATCTATCCCTTAGTCTGTTGAACCGTTAGTGCACCACGCAAGAATTGTCGACCGTCTTTCTCCGTTCCTCTCTTTTTTGCCTTGGATGGGACCTCTCTCAATGGCAGACCATTTCATGTATTTATGTTGCCTTCTCATCACTCTGTCTGCCTTTTCTTCTTTTTTTCCAGGTGTTCCCCTATAGAAGGTCTTTGCGAGCCCCTGCCAATCTTCCACGAAGGTACGTCTTTGCGAGCCCCTGCCATTGTTCCCCCAAGGAAGGTCCTTGTGAGCCCCCGCCACTGTTCCCCGAAGGAAGGTCTTTGCGAGCCCCTGCCACTGTTCCCCGAAGGAAGGTCCTTGCGAGCCCCCTCGACTCTTCCCCGAACGAAGGTCTTTGCGAGCTCGACTCTTCCCCGAACGAAGGTCTTTGCGAGCCCCTGCTACTGTTCCCCGAAGGAAGGTATTTTTTTTTAATTTTTTTTTACAAAAGTTAGCAGGTCATCGTGGGGTCCAAGCGCTGCAGTAACCATGTCTTGAATCTCTTCCTTTGTGATGCGGTCTTTAAATGTGACAGCATAAAAAAATCCCTCCACTCTTTCCGGTCAGCAGCTGTTATTAGCAGGATATCAAGAGAGAGAGAGAGAGGCCGGTCCACTCTTTGACATTGTCCAGCCAGCCTTTTGGACCCTTTCATTGTGCTCCCTCCACTGTACTTTGAAGAATGACTTTCGATAGTGAGTCATGTCTTACAATACGACCGAACCAGCTCAGCTTTCGTATCTTCACGGTATTGTAGTCAGTCAGAATGTTGACTTGTAAAAGTACAAACTCGTTTGTCTTATTGTCCTGGTATCCGATACCCAACTTTTTTTATGTAGCATTTACTCTCAAAGGCTTGGATTCTTTTTTCAACCTCAGCTTTTAGTGTACATTTTCAAAACCATTTAGGAGTAAACAGGACACTTGTGAAGAATACAGTTATAATTTTACTTGGGAGTTGAATAATAATACATTATTTAAAAAAAGAATGTGCTAATACTTGTTAGACAAAGCATAATAGTAGAACAGAGGCGTAGTGATGGGGTAAGGGCTAGGGGAGGGGGCACGAAGCACCTGTCGACACCCTCAGCCTATGTTTCTGTGATGTTTATGTAAAATGGGGGGGGGGGGATGCAAAAGTACTCGCCCCGGGCGCATGTTTTGCTCACTACGCCTCTGTAGTAGAAGTATATTCATGTTTTGAAAGACCATTATGGCAGTATACCGTAGTGTCTTTAAACACTAAAAGAATTATCAACACATATATTGTTAGTTTGCATTACATGTTTCGGATGTACCTTCAGATTCCGAAAATAATTACATACTAGCCCAAGCGTATTGTAGAAAGACGGGGGAGGAGGGGTTGACAGGGTTTGATCGCGGAATCATTGAGACCACCGAACGACAGTCCAGAGCGCAAACCATATAACCAGGCAGTCATAGAAGCACAATTGTATCAACTTGGTTTTAACAAGTGCCATATGTATTACGTTCAAGCCACGTTCTTACCAGGAGAAATAGTGTGCTGTAGATGCCAGGAGGATGCATTTCTAAATGCAGAGACATGCCGGCAACAAGGGTTTCGCCCACAACCAGATGTTGTGCGCTCTCTCAGACCCTGTGGTAGCTGATTATTGGATTGTGGGTTAAGAGAAGAGAGCAGGGGATATAGGAGAGCGTCACAGGTTTGAGAAACACTGCTATACAGGTTAGCCGATTAAGATACAGATCTACAACTCCGAGATGAAGAGCTATGGATGGAAAAGTTTGAATGCAGGCCAAGGCTCTTACTTCACATATAGTAATAATATTTAGGAATACTGCATATATGCAATATCTATAAATATACATTAGATCTATGTTGTGCCTTGTTGCAAAGGTTCTGTCTATGACCCAGCACCCCTTAGAACCCTGCGCTCTATTTAATATCCTTTGAATAAATGAAATAATTTTGCCAGCAGGGTGCCCACACCGAACATTGAATAAGTTTTTCATTTCACTAAACTCGCTGCCCTGTTTCCGACACTCCCCACACCTTGTAATACATTCGTGACACCAATACGAAGTGTGTGCGCGCGCGTGTGTGTGTTTGTGTGTGTGTGTGGTGTGCACACGCCTAACGCAATGGTGTAAGGGTAGGGTGGGTTTTATTTTCTTTTACTTTTTTTTTTTTTAAGAATAGAGTTACTTATATATTTCCAGAGTTATGTTCTCTATTATTAGCTCTCTCTCTCTCTCTCTCTCCTTACAATTGATATATAAAGGAGACGAATGTTTGCCTACCTGGAGTCTTTTTTG
>JADKLZ010016632.1:670-12264 GCA_021533235.1 Biomphalaria straminea | reverse complement strand
AGTCATAAACTTTGACGTTTGCTAAAACTGTGCCGAGTTTCTTAGAGAGAAGCTGCCGTCACTGTGTCACAGCTTTCAGATGAATATCCTCTTTCAGACCTTATGGTCTGTAGGGCAGATGATGTAAAGGCCATCTGTTTCTGTGACTTACGGTTAACGAGGGTGTCATGTGGCCAGCACAGCGAACAACTGCTTTGATTTTTACCCAATTAATGTCAGGTACCCATTAGAGCTGGGGAAAAATTAAGAAATTTCGAAATGAAAAATCCCAGTCTTCACCAGAGATTCAAACCCGGGTCGGAAGCCGAACGCTTTACCGCTCAACTACTGCAGGGGTGCTGTTAGATAAATCGCTTTGAAAAATGTTCCATCCTGGAAAATCATTACATATAACCTTCGACACAGCTGAGAGATAGAACCAATTTAAATATTTTTCATTTTTTTTTTACTACAGTATTGTATACATGTAGATTTATAGATTGAAGCAAAATTGCTCGGCAACATTTTTTTACGTCCCATGATCCTCTAGTGCCCCGCTTTTGATCACCAAATATTCTGGTAGCCTTACCTTTATAACATATCCTCTTCTTACTTGGATATCTTGTGCTTTAGAGACCATCGCCATCGTGGTGCTTAACGTGAACAAAATATATATAGGCTTTGTTTTTAACTATTTTAAAAACTTTTTTTTTTCAACAGCGATTGGCTCTTGCTTGGCTTAAGTAGCTCTAAGTTTAGACCGTTCTTCTTCTTCGTTCTCATTTTTTTATATTTGGGGGGTCAGATCAGTAATCCTATATCTGAGATGAATCGTGCAGTGGTTTTCAGATCAGGCAGTTCTCCGTATAGTTTTCCTCTATAGGAGGGCTTTGGGGCCTCTTGATATTGTATGAATGATCAGCAGTTTCTGCTCCACAAGGGCAGGTTTCGCTCTTCCCGACTTTTAGCTTCTCATTCTGTTGTGTCCGGTTCTGAGTCGAAAAAATATGCGTTGGCCATGTCGAGATTCCTTTTTCTTGTAATTGTGATGTGAGCTGGTCCAATTCTCATTTATTGTACACTCTATTACCTTCAGCGTGTCTTCTGGGTAGAGACTAGAGATTTTCATTGGTTTGTTCGTTCTTCCATCTTTGGCCATTATGTCTGCTTTTTCATTGCCTTCGGATTCAGTGGATGCTGGAATCTATCAAAGAACAGTTTCGTAGCTGTTGATTGTTATTTTTCACAGTAATTGTTCACAAAATACAAATTACACATTTTTTGGTCATTATTCTTTGTTGAATGCTAGATAGATAGCCCGATATCTGGACATTATTATAGCAGGGCCGCCGCGATATTGAGCTGGACACTTAATTTAAAACCATTGGTTGCAAATAATGTTCTGATAATTATTAAAATTTTAACCCATCAATGTCTATTAAAACTTTTTTGTTTCAATCCATTTTTTTTTTTAATTTTAATTCCCTGTTTTTCTGAAAACAGGTGCTGACTGGGTGCCAATATCGGTCCGATAATTTATATACCACGCGGCCCCCAAATTGTATAGCATGACGGGTATCCAATTGTACCTGTCATCAAAATCATTATTTTAGGTTTGATAATGTATCGATAACTGTAACTGTACGCATGCTTACAGTGAACAAATCTTTATACGAAATATAGACATTATGTTGCTTTTTTTTAAAATCTCTAAATGTGTGTGATGGAGACTACTTGTAGAACTGTCTACGGATGTAGACTAACAGTAGACTATTACATTATTTCGGAAAATTTAGTTACATAAACTTAGTATTGGATGGTAGTGTAGAGCCTTAAATAAATTTTCTTTAAACATGACGCTACTAGAGGCCCCTTTAATAAGAGCACATTGGAAAACCTTTCACAATTTAGTACGTGCAATGGTGACTTCCATGCGGCACTCTCGGTGGCTCTACCGGCCCATCTGGGTCCCCTCCCATGTAGGCATAGAGGGAAACGAAGCCGCAGACAGAGAAGCAAATAGAGCCCAAAATCAAACACTGTCAGGAACCTGGGAAGGTACTGGGCTTTATACGGAAGGTGGGGTTGTCTGCAAAGATCTAATTTGTGAGTTTATGGACATGTACTATTTACACCAGATTTTTATGAAATTATTAAATTTTTACTACTCTCCTGTCTGAAAATTAAAATCGAAATGTAAATCTTTATGAAGCTTAAAATGTATATATACGTTAGGCCAGTGATGACCAACCTAATCCGACGTGCAGGCCATTTTAATTTCTGACACTCGTGTCGCGGGCCACATGAACGAAAATGTAAAAAAAAAAAAAGAAATGTAGGCCTACCTGAATTTGAAACCAATTGATTAGAAATCCGTGGATCTAGTGCTTACATTATCTGAAGTGATTTTTATTATGCGTCAGAAAATTGCTTAATTTCTGTACTTAAAATAAGTATGTCGTCATATTTGTTTCGTAATGACGTTTATATGTTGACCTTTTTGAAACAGCCACACTTTCTTTACAAATCAAATATGTTAGCTAATTATCATGCTCCACACAAAAGTTAAGATTCGTTCTCCTTTTCTCGTAGATTCTCGTTTCAAAAACCCCTAAATGTTAAAGGACATGGTACCAATCAATTAAAGAAAACTTTATTACCCTAACGTAGGTAAAGATACTTCTTCTTCTTCGTTCTCATTGTTATGTTGGAGGGTTCAGATCACTACACCAATATATGAGATGAACTGCGAAGTGGTTTCCAAGTCAGGGAGCTCTCCATAAACTTTCTATTTTGGGGCCAGTGTCTTATACGGGCCTCTTGGTAAAGAGAGCAGTGCTTGAGGATGTCGTCTGCATTCTCTGGTGACACTCCACATGGGCAGATGTCACTGGTTCCAATTTTGAGCTTCCGGTACATGTGTCGTCGCATTCTGTTGTGTCCGGTCCTGAGTCGAAAGATTATACGTTGATCTTGTCGGGATAGCTTATAGTAAGCATCATCTTTCTTGTGATTTGGATGTGAGCTCGTCCATTTCTCAATTTATTTTATTTATAATTAATTTCTTCATTTCTTCCGGGTAGAGTGCACAGTTTATTTGTGAGTTAGTTCTCCCACTCTTGGCGAGTGTGTCAGCCTTCTCATTTCCTTCTAGTTGTATATGAGCTGGTACCCATTGAATAACAGTTTTTTTTTTGCTGTTGTTGTTGAGTTTTTTACGTGCTGTTCTTAGGGTTTTAATATAAGAGAAATCAGAGGTTTGCAAGCTTTGGAGGGTTGTTTTCGCATCGGTTAGTAAGACAATCTGACTGTGGGGAACTTGGATGATTTGCTAGCATGGTAGCAGCTAGTGTTAGTGCTTCCCTTTCTGCTCTGTGGCTGTCAGAGAGCTCTCCAGTTGCAATGGATTTTTCTAGTTTTTCTCCATCTGGCCATTCGATGAGAATTCCAGCTCCTCCATTTGTGGTGGCTTTATGGGATAATCCATCAGTGTAAACTCTGATCCACTGATTGCTAGGATAATTGGTTTGAAGAAAACAGTTCACTATTTCCTTGAGCTCTGTTGGTCTGTAGTCAGATTTTCTTTTATGTTTTTAATATGGTCCCTTATAGTAGGAAGAGGGCTTTCGTCCTAGGGTGGAGATTCATTATGGTGTATCAAGGATTTCAGAGTTACTTTGTCGAGTTTGTGTTTCTGTTTTAGTTTTACAGATTCCTGTATAAAATTGGTCCTTTTGAGACGGTTTTTAGTGCCAGTTTTGTTGTTTTTGGTTCTGAGTGGGTGCCTTTCCAAGGTTTCCAATTTGGTGAATTGGGAGAGGATTTTTATTTCTATTCTTTCATCCAGAGAGATCAGTTCAGTGGTTTCTTCCATAGCTCTTATGGGTGTTATTTTCATTTTCATTCCTGTCATTGTCCTTAGACCAATATTTTGAACCTTGTCTATTTTTCTTAGGTTGGTTTGGGCGGCTAAAGATACATAAGTCAACCTTTTTTTTTTGTGCTGACATTTCTGCGTGCCGGATGGAACCCCGCCGCGGGTCGGATCATGTGTTGCGGGCCGTATTTTGGGCATCACTGCGTTAGGGTCTCTGATTTTCACAACCTTCGGAAAATCTTACGTTTTTTTTTATGACTGTATCCAGTTATGAATTCTCTTCTTAATTTTGTAACTACTCGAAGTCTAATAATTTTGTTCATTAATTTCGTTTAATTTTCGTTTAGATATACATCTACATTTAATAAATAATAAAATTGTTTCATTACCAGTTCAGAAAAAAGCAACATATTCTAAAATTTAAATAATCATTAAATTTACTAAATTGGCAACAACGACAGTTGAAGCACAAATGTGCCGGCGGAACCGGAAATCCGTAATTAATCTATATAATACAACTGAAGCCGCCTTGGCCCATTCGATGTTGATATAAGATTTCTTGATTCTACTGAATCTAAATCTGTCTTCATCCGAAATAACCAATGTAGGATTGTTGGATTAAAGGAGCTTTTTACTTAGAGATCAAGATCTGTACATGTTTTGTTTTTATTAATTTAATCACTTGATATAAATTGTGAAAAACTTTATAAAATGGCCGATGAAAATGGTGAGAACGACAGTATGATGTTAGAAGATTCTTCTATTTTAACGCAAGGTAGTGGAGATCCAGGAGATGCAGCGAATATTACAGAGGATAGTGGTCTTGAAGATCCAGTAAGTAGTAGATCTATAGATCTAAATCTAACCTTTGTATGTGTGTGTGAATTGCAGTTTGGATTATAATAAAGTTCTCCACTTTTGTGTCATGAAAATGTGACATGTCTGTACAACAAACTAAGCCTAAGGTCTAACAGTAACTCAAGTGTCTCAAGTAATTGACGCCTGGGTAACTGTGAGTATTATATTATCATTATTTATTATTTAATAGTTTGGTTTGCCAGTATTGTACTGTGTTAGTGTATGTAGGATTCAGTGGCAGCGGCGGCCTAGGGAGGTGAAATAAAAGATTTCTTAAAAAAATAATAATTTTTCGTAAGTACATCATGTACAATACATTTTATTAATACATCATTAAAAATTATTAAAATACTTAAAATTAAAAGAACTTTCCAATCGACCAATGGCAATGCCCCCCAATGGTCTATGTTTAACAGTTACAACGTTGATTTTTTTTGTTATGTTTTGATGCAACATGGTTGACATGGAGGTCATGGACTGAGATGAGCCCTCTCCCTCGCTCAGATCGCAAGACACCCCCACCCCCGGCTCAAAAAATTAAAAAGTTGGAATTGAGTTTCGTAGAGGATAAATCTACTTAAGAAATTTAATTGTAGATCTAGTATTCGTAGTAAATTTGTAGCTCACAAATCAGATTTAATTTATATTTACTTGTTTAAAATGTAAATATTGATGAAATAAACAAATTATCGAGTCTAGATCTACACACAATGTCAAAGAGGTGTGGACAAAATGACGGTGCTGTGATTGCAGAAAATAATAAAATATTAAAAAATTGGGATCAAAATCGCCTGAAACAATTTTTTCAAATGCACTTTTAAACTCATGCGCATGTTGTTAGTACACAAAAAAAACTATTTTTTTAATAATATATGCAGAATATTAGGCCTTTCATGGCCTGAAACGTTTTTTTTTTTTTTTTTTCGAACAATTAAAATTTTTGTAAAAAATTTAATAAAAAAATTGTAAAATCCCATAGCCAACAATGCTAACCATATTTTCAGTTTTTTCGTTTTGATACATATAAGTCAATATAAGATATCTTGTGATAAAACTATCCTAGAAAAAAAAAGGTTAAAACCAGTCGAAAGATGTCGACTCATTGATCTTCCGTAAGGATCTAATTATTAATTTTTTAAAAATTTAAACATAGTATGCACAAATTGCACCCATTTTAAAATCAGGATTTAATGAAACGGAGATTGATGTTGTGCCCACATTATGGGATGTACTAAAAGTCGCTTGGTTGGTAACTACCAGGTCAGTGAATACTCATTGTAACGTGTTTATTATATTTATTTGCCTTGAATATCTTGATGATATAAACCTGCGACATATGCAGGTTCGGAGGTGCTTTGATTTTAGTTCAAACACTTTAATAATCAATGAAGTAAGAAAGTGCTGATATGTTTTTCTTGAGTTTTAATTAATATAAACTTGAACTTGAAACAATAAATGTATGTACAAACGATATATAAAACAAATACAGGATTCAGTGATCAATGATCAATAAAATGAGTAAATATTTACTTTTAAACTAGCAGCGTTTAAGTCTAACTCTCTCCTATCTGTCCCAAGCTGCTGCTACTCCTTTTATATCTTTCCTTAGAATAAAGAACCGTGACATCTCAATACCCTTCTTTGACTCCTTTACATTTAATTTTCCTTTTAATTGGCTTTGTAATTTAACCTATGTTAATTATGTTGCCTTGAACTAAGTTTTAGTTGTCTTTCTGGCATCTTAGCGTGGGTACGCTGACCTGGTTTGACCTAGGTAAAACTGTTTTCATCTTGTGAACAAAGAGGTGTCAACTGGGACGTGTCACCAGGTGCGTGACAATCATACTACAGAACAATTTTGAGGGGTAAGGGGGTATTAGGCACCAGCAGTCAAGGCGTTAATTTAGCATTGACGCTTGGGATTTGACTTTTTTTTGTCACAGACACTGAGCATGCTTATACGTAGAGCCATCCTTTTTTTTTTATTTTAGGCCAACCAGGAAAACTCTTCCAGTGCTTTGGAAATGTCCGAAATATCTATTGGCAACGCTATTCAGAGTTTATTAGGGCCTCCCAATAAATTAAGAGTAAACATGTAAAAATGACAAAAACAACACACTCAAGTGTTCAAGACTTTAAGTTGTTTTATTCTTTAAGGAAAGCATTAAAAAAATGTTCTAAACTTTAAGCACTTAACGCATTGACCTGACCCACTTTAACATTGAATCTAATTTTAATTATGAGTTGTAATACAATAAAACAATTTATAGAGAAACTAGCTTATAAATACACTTGCTACACTACTTTTTAATAATAGTTTTAATAATAGTTCTAAAGCATATTTGTTTGTTTTGCCAGGAACACTTAAAGTTAAATAAAACAGCTCACGTTACAACACTCCTCCACTGCCTTTCTTTCATCCGTCATTTTTACTTCATCTATAATATATTTATAAGGGCTCTGACTGATTCACTCCTAATTTTCCTATTTGAGATGGACAAAAGAATAGGAAAATTTAACCTGTTAATACTTAACCAGATGCCTAGAACAGCTAAGCCCAATGAGCGGTATTGTCATTATAAGCCTTGTAAGACCTACAACATGTCAAAGAGCTTGTGTTCATTATTTAGCCTTTATTTCTCTAAAACTGGATTATATTCTTCAACATAATGTTTTAAGTAATAGATCCAGAACCAGGAATATTACTTAGTAGTAGATAATGCAATCAGTGGCATTAGATAACCAGAGCATTGTTCTAAGACATTTTTGGGATCATTCCACTGCTCTTTGTGAAGCTTATGAAGCTTATTGATCCAAGGGCCCCTAAAAAACAAATTCATCTATAAATAGGTAAATAAGTTAAAGCAAAATATCTTATTAAATAGCGATGAATACTATTACACCCATGGCTTATAATGATGGGTTGGTGTCAGTTGACTCTTTAAACAGCCAACTCAGTGGACCTTACAGATATAAAAACAATTTTTATGCATGATAACACTTAGTAAGTTTGTCAATACTCAAATAATAGAGCTGAAGGCAATACATGTGGCCTGACTCAATGCCATGTTGACGGAATATTATTCTTTTGTTCTTTCATAACTAAGATGTGAGCCAATGAAAGAATAGTGGTTAAGTAATATTATTGCAATTTTTCACTCATTATTTTCTGGTGAACTAGTATTCTCATTCCTAATAAACAGGTAAGGCTCTCAAAGCTAAAAAAAATCTATAAAAATGAAACACGCTTGTAAGATTTAGTTTTTACTAATGATAATGTTGTTTTGCCCAAGATCATGTTTTATTTATTTTTTTCGAAGGAGTTGGAAGCAATCAAGGCTAGGGTGCGGGAGATGGAAGAGGAAGCAGAAAAGTTAAAAGAGATGCAAACAGAAGTTGATAAACAAATGAATATGAGTTCTCCGACATCTACACGTAAGTGGGAAGAATGGCGTCTTAGCACAATGACTAAATGTCAGAAAAGAAATTAAAAGATTAAATATCAATACAATGTGTAGAATAATTGTGTGCAACTCCCTTCAATAACTTGAAAACAACCTGATCAAGAAATGATGTTTTTGCATGTTAGACTTATGATTTAAATTGATTACATGTTACTGCTGATCTTGATCTAATTGTTTATCTTCAAGAATTAATGCTGTAAAATCCTTAATTTTTTTTTTAAAGTGAGCAAGTAGTACCGATACTAATGGAACATTTTTACAAAATGTTAACACATAATGGTGCTATATTGCTATAATCTTATTTTTGTTGTATTTACAGCTGCAGCTGCAGCTTTTCCCACGCCAGAAGAAAAACAAGAAGCTGATAACAAGTCAATCTTTGTTGGCAATGTAAGACGTTTTTTTATTATCTAAACCTGTGCATGAATGATGTTATCATAGTATGAAACAGTCCTTTAGTGATGCATTCTGATGTAGTAATTAAGACTCAGACTAGTGAATTATAGTTTACCATGACTGACAATTAGTTGATCACGAAAAGCACTATGCATGTAAACTCCATTAGTGATGCTTGCTTTTGGATGGGGTAGTGTTCCAGAAATCAAAGGATTAAGGCTAGTCAAAATGTTGAGGTTGTTTTTTAGATCTCAAAATGCTTATACTATATGCTTTTTTAAAATAGGCAGCTTATAGTTTTACAACTTACGGGGATACCAATGTAGAAAATATCCACTAGGAGCACCATTAACTCAAAAAAAAAAAAAATTCCCTTCTAATTTGAATTATAGTTACCGGTATATGTATACATTGCTGTATAATGCATCTATACATACAGATGGCTTCATTGAACCAACTGATCAAGAAATGATGTTTTTGCATGTTAGACTCATGATTTAAATTGATTACATTTTACTGCTGATCTTGATCTGATTGTATGTATACCGTCTTTCAGAATGTATTACTGTCGAATTGATCAATTAATTATAATTGATTATGTGAGCAATTTGTAAAAAAATAATTTCACTTTGTACTTGAGGTCTATCAGTTCAATAGTATATAAATAATAGTTTTTTAAAATTGAAGTTTTTGTATTAATATTTAATATTACATAAAACGAAATTTTCTAATGTTTTTATTTATAAAGGTCGATTATGGTGCTACTGCTGAAGAGTTGGAACAGCATTTTCATGGGTGTGGTTCAGTCAACAGAGTAACAATTTTATGTGACAAATACACAGGGCATCCGAAAGGGTAGGGTTGATATCTTAAATTCATTTTAAACAAATGTTAAGTTTTGATGCTTTCGCATATTAGACATATTTGCAATTTTTTATTTAGTAATTTTTATTACTTCTATAGTGCTAGAGTTTCAAATCTTTAAAAAAATGTTATGCCTAGTATGTGATTACTTAATAAATGAAAAAATTGCCTTATTGTATTTCAGATTTGCTTATATAGAATTTGCAGACAAAGATTCTGTTGTTACAGCAATGGCATTGGATGAATCCTTATTTCGAGGAAGACAAATTAAGGTAAGAGTTTAAATCTCTAATTGAGCTGAGCTGTTTGCTTGAGTTTCTAAGAGGCAGACCTGAAACCTTTTCCTACATGCCCGTTTCTCCACTGGCTTCAAAAGATTGGGCCATGGTGCACTGAGTATGCTATAGGGCGAGAGATGTATTATACAAAAGCATTTTTTAAATAATAAAAATTTTGTGTATATCTTTGACTTTTAATTAAACAAACGTGTGGTCAAGAAATGATGGTTTAGCATGTTAGACTCATGAAATAAGCTGATTAAAATTTTTTTTACTGATCTTGATCAGATTTATCTATTTTTTATTCAGTGTTACTTAACATTTATTTTGTGCCAGCTTTACTTAAGTATATGACATATTTGTAGACTGTATTTCAAAACATTTATTCTGAAGGTGGTCCCGAAGAGAACAAATCGTCCTGGAATCAGCACCACCAATAGGAGGCCCAGGGGGCGAGGTGTAACCAGAGGTGGTGGTCGAGGAACACCTTATTTCAATGGACCATTTATCCCTAGAACTCGTCGGCCCTTTGGGTAAGTATTTTGTTAGTTGAGAGAAATACCAATCTAAATCTAAGCTTTGATGGTGATTTTAATTGGGTTTTGTTTAGTGCAGAAGTAATACAAATATTCATTTCTGTTAACCTGACGGAAAGTTTGCTTTGCATCTTATATGATTGTTCCTCTATTTGCAGGAGATTTCGCAGGGCAGCTTATTACAGTCCTTATTGAAACTTTCGCCGCATATGAAAAAAAAAGAAAAAAGAAGAAAAAAAAGAATAAATGAAATTAAAAAAAAATGTAATAGACCTTTGTCTGACATTGAATTTTTGAAAGAAGAAAAAAAAAACATCAGGCTTTAAAATTTAATTTGATTCCACATATACAAATGTTTAAGGGGAACTATAAGTGTTTGGAGACGTTCCGTTCATGGGTGTCATTTTATAGTTCTTTATAGTTACTAATAAGTCATTTCTTTTTTTCAGGCTTTCATCCGCACATGAGGTGCAAAGCTAGTCAATGTCTTTCTTTGTCTCTTGTCTTTTCCCATATACTATACATAAGATTTAAAAAAAAAACAGGACACTAAAAAACAGTACTAAGATTAAAATTCTATTTAAAAAAATGGATTCCTTAAAAAATAAAAGTGGAATCAATAAATTTTTAAAAATGTTATTTAAAAAAATGTATGTTAAATTTTGAAAAAAATTTTTTTTATAAGACCCAAAAAAAAAAAAGCCAATATATATGAGAAAAAAAATGGTCTTGCCCACCCTGTTTATGATTGTGTCCTGCAGTGTATGTATTTGTAAGGTATGTATATGTATCATTTGAACTTTTTTTTATTATTATGTCTTATTTATGAACATTTTATAATAAATATTCCAAATAATGTGAAGGTGTTTTTATTTTGTTGCTTTGTAAAGTGTCTAACAAACTTGTTCCAACTTAACCATTTGTGACTATAATTAGTATAATGACTATACTAGCAGAGTGTTTCCCTAACTGTTCTGCATGGCCTACTGCAATAATTAACTAGTAGGCCTACATATCAATTAGTCTCTACAGAGAAAAATATCTTGAACAAAACAGAATAGGAAGAACTAGTAACATAAGCCTCTGACCAACTAAAAGGTCAACTAAACAACTGCTAAGTGATTATATTGATACACCTATCACATTGCATATTCATTCAATAAGAGATTTAATATTGTGCCAAAAACTCACTCTAAAACCTAAACCTAACATTAGTCCAATACTAAGTATAAATGACCTTCTTTTAGGGCTCTCATCAAAAAGGAGCCTTGATAGATTTGGTGACATTTAAGGCAAATGCATTTTTAGAAAGAAAAAAATATGTAACTTAAGGGTGCTGTTC
>JADKLZ010016631.1:670-15421 GCA_021533235.1 Biomphalaria straminea | reverse complement strand
AGTCATAAACTTTGACGTTTGCTAAAACTGTGCCGAGTTTCTTAGAGAGAAGCTGCCGTCACTGTGTCACAGCTTTCAGATAAATATCCCCTTTCAGACCTTATGGTCTGTAGGGCAGATGATGTAAAGGCCATCTGTTTCTGTGACTTACGGTTAACGAGGGTGTCATGTGGCCAGCACAGCGAACAACTGCTTTGATTTTTACCCAATTAATGTCAGGTACCCATTAGAGCTGGGGAAAAATTAAGAAATTTCGAAATGAAAAATCCCAGTCTTCACCAGAGATTCAAACCCGGGTCGGAAGCCGAACGCTTTACCGCTCAACTACTGCAGGGGTGCTGTTAGATAAATCGCTTTGAAAAATGTTCCATCCTGGAAAATCATTACATATAACCTTCGACACAGCTGAGAGATAGAACCAATTTAAATATTTTTCATTTTTTTTTTACTACAGTATTGTATACATGTAGATTTATAGATTGAAGCAAAATTGCTCGGCAACATTTTTTTACGTCCCATGATCCTCTAGTGCCCCGCTTTTGATCACCAAATATTCTGGTAGCCTTACCTTTATAACATATCCTCTTCTTACTTGGATATCTTGTGCTTTAGAGACCATCGCCATCGTGGTGCTTAACGTGAACAAAATATATATAGGCTTTGTTTTTAACTATTTAAAAACTTTTTTTTTCAACAGCGATTGGCTCTTGCTTGGCTTAAGTAGCTCTAAGTTTAGACCGTTCTTCTTCTTCGTTCTCATGTTTTTATATTTGGGGGGTCAGATCAGTAATCCTATATCTGAGATGAATCGTGCAGTGGTTTTCAGATCAGGCAGTTCTCCGTATAGTTTTCCTCTATAGGAAGGCTTTGGGGCCTCTTGATATTGTATGAATGATCAGCAGTTTCTGCTCCACAAGGGCAGGTTTCGCTCTTCCCGACTTTTAGCTTCTCATTCTGTTGTGTCCGGTTCTGAGTCGAAAAAATATGCGTTGGCCATGTCGAGATTCCTTTTTCTTGTAATTGTGATGTGAGCTGGTCCAATTCTCATTTATTGTACACTCTATTACCTTCAGCGTGTCTTCTGGGTAGAGACTAGAGATTTTCATTGGTTTGTTCGTTCTTCCATCTTTGGCCATTATGTCTGCTTTTTCATTGCCTTCGGATTCAATGGATGCTGGAATCTATCAAAGAACAGTTTCGTAGCTGTTGATTGTTATTTTTCACAGTAATTGTTCACAAAATACAAATTACACATTTTTTGGTCATTATTCTTTGTTGAATGCTAGATAGATAGCCCGATATCTGGACATTATTATAGCAGGGCTGCCGCGATATTGAGCTGGACACTTAATTTAAAACCATTGGTTGCAAATAATGTTCTGATAATTATTAAAATTTTAACCCATCAATGTCTATTAAAACTTTTTTGTTTCAATCCATTTTTTTTTTTAATTTTAATTCCCTGTTTTTCTGAAAACAGGTGCTGACTGGGTGCCAATATCGGTCCGATAATTTATATACCACGCGGCCCCCAAATTGTATAGCATGATGGGTATCCAATTGTACCTGTCATCAAAATCATTATTTTAGGTTTGATAATGTATCGATAACTGTAACTGTACGCATGCTTACAGTGAACAAATCTTTATACGAAATATAGACATTATGTTGCTTTTTTTTTAAATCTCTAAATGTGTGTGATGGAGACTACTTGTAGAACTGTCTACGGATGTAGACTAACAGTAGACTATTACATTATTTCGGAAAATTTAGTTACATAAACTTAGTATTGGATGGTAGTGTAGAGCCTTAAATAGATTTTTTTAAACATGACGCTACTAGAGGCCCCTTTAATAAGAGCACATTGGAAAACCTTTCACAATTTAGTACGTGCAATGGTGACTTCCATGCGGCACTTTCGGTGGCTCTACCGGCCCATCTGGGTCCCCTCCCATGTAGGCATAGAGGGAAACGAAGCCGCAGACAGAGAAGCAAATAGAGCCCAAAATCAAACACTGTCAGGAACCTGGGAAGGTACTGGGCTTTATACGGAAGGTGGGTTGTCTGCAAAGATCTAATTTGGGGGTTTATGGACATGTACTATTTACACCAGATTTTTATGAAATTATTAAATTTTTACTACTCTCCTGTCTGAAAATTAAAATCGAAATGTAAATCTTTATGAAGCTTAAAATGTATATATACGTTAGGCCAGTGATGACCAACCTAATCCGACGTGCAGGCCATTTTAATTTCTGACACTCGTGTCGCGGGCCACATGAACGAAAATGTAAAAAAAAAAAAAGAAATGTAGGCCTACCTGAATTTGAAACCAATTGATTAGAAATCCGTGGATCAAGTGCTTACATTATCTGAAGTGATTTTTATTATGCGTCAGAAAATTGCTTAATTTATGTACTTAAAATAAGTATGTCGTCATATTTGTTTCGTAATGACGTTTATATGTTGACCTTCTTGAAACGGCCTTTCTTTTAGAGATGGGAATCGAACCCAATTTTTAAAGTTCGGGTTCTGTTCGGTTCGGTCAGATTTAAGTTCGTGTTCGGTTCGGTTCGATGACGAGTATAGTTCAGGTTTGGTTCGGTTCGGTCAGGTCTAAAGTTCGGGTTCGGTTCGGTTCGGTCAGGTCTGAAGTTCGGGTTCGGTTCGGTTCGATGTTATGAAATTATCTAATAACAAAAAATTAAGTTATAAGGTTTAATGCAATTTATTATTATTAAAACACTTTCATTTGAATTTTTACATAAAACAAATTATTTGAAACATGTTAGCTATTGCAACTTCAAACTAAAAATTGCTCCAGTTATATACACAAAAATATAATAACAGTAAATGTGATGAATAACGATAGGATATTATATGCATATAATGGTATCAAAAATATCCTAAGGTCAGTTAAGCAATCAGGGTTGCATGTTGTACTTGAGAAATGTCAGCATTTGTAATGTTTCTGGGTTAAGCCTAGACCTGCGATCACTCATTGTCACTCCACAAACTGAAAATACTCTTTCGCTGGCAGTACTTGTAGCGGGAATAGCCAACAACTTTTTAGCGATCGATGCCATCGTTGGAAGCTTATGTTCACAATCATTCTCTTTCCAAAATTCCAATGTGTTGCAGTCAGTCACTGGCAGTGCCAAATATTTTTCAAGTTCATGTCTCGTGTTATTACTATCAGCATTAGTTAATGGAGTAACTGCTGTCTTAAAGTCTGACAGTAAATCAAACGACTCAGGGTCAACTTTTCTCTTTTTGGTAAGAGGTGGTTGATCTGAATGACTGCATTCGCCACAACTGTCTATACATGCAACGTCTGAGTGCTTTGATTCCACCTGGTGTGTTGAAGAAGTCTTAAACTTGTCTACCATTTTACGCATCTCCGAATAAACAGTTTCACGATCTTCTGCATTCACAAAAGTCAAGTATTTATAAGATGGCACAATAATAGTTGAAAGTTGGTGCAGTGGGTGAATAATATATTTTTCCTCCAAGCTGGACAGAAAAGCTGCCTTCAAATCACGCATACTGTCACTGTCTGAACCATTGATCTTACAGAGTGACCGAAGATGAAATAGCATCGGCCATACATCAGGGGATGTCGGCACATTGTCATGAGACAGTTGCACAGTAGCCTTGTGAAACGGATGCAAAAATTCAACAACGTCACTTAACATTTTTTCATTTAAATTGTTTAGTTGCTCAAGTTTGTCAAACTGCTTTGAATCAGCCAATATGGACTTGACATGGTTTAACTGACATGACAATGATCACAAAAGAAAAAACTGACTATTCCACCGAGTCCAGCGTAAACAAGTTAATTTTAGAATAGCCAATCGTAGAAAGAGGTTAAGGGAAAAAATTATACACGTCAGCTTCCAGAAGGTCAACGTTACTAAATTAGTTATCAGAGAATTTTCTATGCTTCTGGAAGATACGATTTGAAAAAGTATAAATAAGGGGAAAAGGAGTTAGTTGGGGTCCTCGCTTAGAAATGGTTATAGTGGAAGAAAAGTTCTTGTATTGTATTTAATAGAGCGATGGTCCTATGTTTAATCTTCTCTTAGAAATCTACTAGAGAGTAAAATGTTATACGAAGTGATATTTATTTATAAGTAAAGTTTTATTATTCAAGATATAGATTGAGTTGTTGTTCAAGAAAGCAGAAGTCATTAAAGCTTGTTAGAGAAACTACAGAAGTATTTCTGTCTTCATTTATTGAGCTTATCAAATTATTATTTACAATCCTCGGCGTATGACAGAGAGAAAGTAACGTCACAATATGTTATGCCTATAGTAGCTTTTTCATTCAGGGGTCCGTGGGCAAGTTATGACTGTACAAAGGGGTCCTCCGGTCAAAACGTTTTAGAACCTCTGACTTAGCAGTGACTTGGACTAGATACGTCTTACAAACAATTAATTATATATTTTGCAATTAGGCGTCAGGTCAACATTTTCTATACACTACAGTTTGACACCGTAGTAAGTTAACTTAGACCAGGCGTCCTGCTAGACAGTTTGATCTGTTTCGACATATGACATAATCTTCTCAACAATCACCATTTGACTATGTCGTAATCAATACTTTCATATGTTTACGGTAACTTAACCTTTCATAATTATGTGACATCTAGTAAGCGCCTTACAGTGATTCAATTTAGAGTGCCTACCGCGCGATTTCTCCGACATAGACATCGGGAACCAAACCCCAGGCCTGCAAATAAAAACAGTTTGTCTCTGCATCCCTCCCCCCATATTCCTCTCACTATGATTGGCTGCTCGCATTACGAGCTCTCTTAATGACACTAAACGCTGTATATAGTCATATGTAAACATTATTAGCTGTATCGCTATATAGAGGGATAGACTCACGTCTGCTCTGGATGTCATCTGCTCTATGTTTAAAATAGAAATTATGGGATGGTAACTTACTCGGTAAACTCAAATAGTCCAATACATTTGTTTGTAAGGCAATAATTATGGTCAATGTAATGGACTGTAAAGGCCTGAAAAGAATGGTCCACCTTATATTGGTCCGGAAATAGGAACTGCGATAGACTAAGGGTCATCTATCACGTGGGCGAAGTCTAATTCTCTAATTAGTGATAAAAGTCGCACCTTCAAATGTTACGACACGTGTTGACAGGAATAATCTTCTCCATTAAAGAGAAACGTGGGTTGGGGTGGAAAAAAGAATGAAGCTCAGGTGGTGTCGACCTTGATAGTCGGGCATCCAGCGCGGCCGGCGCCTAAGGCCACTGTAGGTGACTGTTTGTTTATCTTTGCCCGATCAAGGAGAGATAAGTGAAAAGTCGTGGCCTGGTTGGTGGACTTGGTCTTATTATTATTAAAAGAAGATATATTTTAGAAAGGATTGAACAAATTGCAAAATTAGTTCGGTTAAGAAAAGGAGGGTTCGTTCGGTTCGGTTCGTACCAAGCAACTTTAAAGTTCGGGTTCGGTTCGGTTCGGTCAGGTCTAAAGTTCGGGTTCGGTTCGGTCATAAGTAGGGTTCGAGTTCGGTGTGTTCGGTTCGGGTTCGGTTCGTTTCCCATCTCTACTTTCTTTACAAATCAAATATGTTAGCTAATTATCATGCTCCACACAAAAGTTAAGATTCGTTCTCCTTTTCTCGTAGATTCTCGTTTCAAAAACCCCTTAATGTTAAAGGACATGGTACCAATCAATTAAAGAAAACTTTATTACCCTAACGTAGGTAAAGATATTTCTTCTTCTTCGTTCTCATTGTTATGTTGGAGGGTGCAGATCACTACACCAATATATGAGATGAACTGCGAAGTGGTTTCCAAGTCAGGGAGCTCTCCATATAGTTTTCTTTCTATTGTGGGGCCAGTGTCTTATACGGGCCTCTTGGTAAAGAGAGCATTGTTTGAGGATGTCGTCTGCATTCTCTGGTGACACTCCACATGGGCAGATGTCACTGGTTCCAATTTTGAGCTTCCGGTACATGTGTCGTCGCATTCTGTTGTGTCCGGTCCTGAGTCGAAAGATTATACGTTGATCTTGTCGGGATAGCTTATAGTAAGCATCATCTTTCTTGTGATTTGGATGTGAGCTCGTCCATTTCTCAATTTATTTTATTTATAATTAATTTATTCATTTCTTCCGGGTAGAGTGCACAGTTTATTTGTGAGTTAGTTCTCCCACTCTTGGCGAGTGTGTCAGCCTTCTCATTTCCCTCTAGTTGTATATGAGCTGGTACCCATTGAATAACAGTTTTTTTTTTGCTGTTGTTGTTGAGTTTTTTACGTGCTGTTCTGAGGGTTTTAATATAAGAGAAATCAGAGGTTTGCAAGCTTTGGAGGGTTGTTTTCGCATCGGTTAGTAAGACAATCTGACTGTGGGGAACTTGGATGATTTGCTAGCATGGTAGCAGCTAGTGTTAGTGCTTCCCTTTCTGCTCTGTGGCTGTCAGAGAGCTCTCCAGTTGCAATGGATTTTTCTAGTTTTTCTCCATCTGGCCATTCGATGAGAATTCCAGCTCCTCCATTTGTGGTGGCTTTATGGGATAATCCATCAGTGTAAACTCTGATCCACTGATTGCTAGGATAATTGTATAAACTTTGACCTTTTTATAGAGGGAGAGTAGTCCTTAAGGGACTACGGGCACGACATGGCCTATTTGTGCCGATGTGCCTAAAACTAAAACTAACCAAACTAACCTTGAGCTCTGTTGGTCTGTAGTCAGATTTTCTTTTATGTTTTTAATATGGTCCCTTATAGTAAGAAGAGGGCTTTCGTCCTAGGGTGGAGATTCATTATGGTGTATCAAGGATTTCAGAGTTACTTTGTCGAGTTTGTGTTTCTGTTTTAGTTTTACAGATTCCTGTATAAAATTGGTCCTTTTGAGTCGGTTTTTAGTGCCAGTTTTGTTGTTTTTGGTTCTGAGTGGGTGCCTTTCCAAGGTTTCCAATTTGGTGAATTGGGAGAGGATTTTTATTTCTCTTCTTTCATCCAGAGAGATCAGTTCAGTGGTTTCTTCCATAGCTCTTATGGGTGTTATTTTCATTTTCATTCCTGTCATTGTCCTTAGACCAATATTTTGAACCTTGTCTATTTTTCTTAGGTTGGTTTGGGCGGCTAAAGATACATAAGTCAACCTTTTTTTTGTGCTGACATTTCTGCGTGCCGGATGGAACCCCGCCGCGGGTCGGATCATGTGTTGCGGGCCGTATTTTGGGCATCACTGCGTTAGGGTCTCTGATTTTCACAACCTTCGGAAAATCTTACGTTTTTTTTTATGACTGTATCCAGTTATGAATTCTCTTCTTAATTTTGTAACTACTCGAAGTCTAATAATTTTGTTCATTAATTTCGTTTAATTTTCGTTTAGATATACATCTACATTTAATAAATAATAAAATTGTTTCATTACCAGTTCAGAAAAAAGCAACATATTCTAAAATTTAAATAATCATTAAATTTACTAAATTGGCAACAACGACAGTTGAAGCACAAATGTGCCGGCGGAACCGGAAATCCGTAATTAATCTATATAATACAACTGAAGCCGCCTTGGCCCATTCGATGTTGATATAAGATTTCTTGATTCTACTGAATCTAAATCTGTCTTCATCCGAAATAACCAATGTAGGATTGTTGGATTAAAGGAGCTTTTTACTTAGAGATCAAGATCTGTACATGTTTTGTTTTTATTAATTTAATCACTTGATATAAATTGTGAAAAACTTTATAAAATGGCCGATGAAAATGGTGAGAACGACAGTATGATGTTAGAAGATTCTTCTATTTTAACGCAAGGTAGTGGAGATCCAGGAGATGCAGCGAATATTACAGAGGATAGTGGTCTTGAAGATCCAGTAAGTAGTAGATCTATAGATCTAAATCTAACCTTTGTATGTGTGTGTGAATTGCAGTTTGGATTATAATAAAGTTCTCCACTTTTGTGTCATGAAAATGTGACATGTCTGTACAACAAACTAAGGTCTAACAGTAACTCAAGTGTCTCAAGTAATTGACGCCTGGGTAACTGTGAGTATTATATTATCATTATTTATTATTTAATAGTTTGGTTTGCCAGTATTGTACTGTGTATGTAGGATTCAATATCCTTAGTTAAAGATTTCTTAAAAAAAAATAATTTTTCGTAAGTACATCATGTACAATACATTTTATTAATACATCATTAAAAATTATTAAAATACTTAAAATTAAAAGAACTTTCCAATCGACCAATGGTCTATGTTTAACAGTTACAACGTTGATTTTTTTGGTGATGTTTTGATGCAACATTGGTTGACATGGAGGTCATGGACTGAGATGAGCCCTCTCCCTCGCTCAGATCGCAAGACACCCCCACCCCCGGCTCAAAAAATTAAAAAGTTGGAATTGAGTTTCGTAGAGGATAAATCTACTTAAGAAATTTAATTGTAGATCTAGTATTCGTAGTAAATTTGTAGCTCACAAATCAGATTTAATTTATATTTACTTGTTTAAAATGTAAATATTGATGAAATAAACAAATTATCGAGTCTAGATCTACACTCAATGTCAAAGAGGTGTGGACAAAATGACGGTGCTGTGATTGCAGAAAATAATAAAATATTTAAAAATTGGGATCAAAATCGCCTGAAACAATTTTTTCAAATGCACTTTTAAACTCATGCGCATGTTGTTAGTACACAAAAAAAACTATTTTTTTAATAATATATGCAGAATATTAGGCCTTTCATGGCCTGAAACGTTTTTTTTTTTTTTTTTTCGAACAATTAAAATTTTTGTAAAAAATTTAATAAAAAAATTGTAAAATCCCATAGCCAACAATGCTAACCATATTTTCAGTTTTTTCGTTTTGATACATATAAGTCAATATAAGATATCTTGTGATAAAACTATCCTAGAAAAAAAAGGTTAAAACCAGTCGAAAGATGTCGACTCATTGATCTTCCGTAAGGATCTAATTATTAATTTTTAAAAAATTTAAACATAGTATGCACAAATTGCACCCATTTTAAAATCAGGATTTAATGAAACGGAGATTGATGTTGTGCCCACATTATGGGATGTACTAAAAGTCGCTTGGTTGGTAACTACCAGGTCAGTGAATACTCATTGTAACGTGTTTATTATATTTATTTGCCTTGAATATCTTGATGATATAAACCTGCGACATATGCAGGTTCGGAGGTGCTTTGATTTTAGTTCAAACACTTTAATAATCAATGAAGTAAGAAAGTGCTATGTTTTTCTTGAGTTTTAATTAATATAAACTTGAACTTGAAACAATAAATGTATGTACAAACGATATATAAAACAAATACAGGATTCAGTGATCAATGATCAATAAAATGAGTAAATATTTACTTTTAAACTAGCAGCGTTTAAGTCTAACTCTCTCCTATCTGTCCCAAGCTGCTGCTACTCCTTTTATATCTTTCCTTAGAATAAAGAACCGTGACATCTCAATACCCTTCTTTGACTCCTTTACATTTAATTTTCCTTTTAAATGGCTTTGTAATTTAACCTATGTTAATTATGTTGCCTTGAACTAAGTTTTAGTTGTCTTTCTGACATCTTAGCGTGGGTACGCTGACCTGGTTTGACCTAGGTAAAACTAAAACTAAACTAAACTAAACTGTCTTCATCTTGTGAACAAAGAGGTGTCAACTGGGACGTGTCACCAGGTGCGTGACAATCATACTACAGAACAATTTTGAGGGGGAAGGGGGTATTAGGCACCAACAGTCAAGGCGTTAATTTAGCATTGACGCATGGGATTTGACTTTTTTTTGTCACAGACACTGAGCATGCTTATACGTAGAGCCATCCTTTTTTTTTTTATTTTAGGCCAACCAGGAAAACTCTTCCAGTGCTTTGGAAATGTCCGAAATATCTATTGGCAACGCTATTCAGAGTTTATTAGGGCCTCCCAATAAATTAAGAGTAAACATGTAAAAATGACAAAAACAACACACTCAAGTGTTCAAGACTTTAAGTTGTTTTATTCTTTAAGGAAAGCATTAAAAAAATGTTCTAAACTTTAAGCACTTAACGCATTGACCTGACCCACTTTAACATTGAATCTAATTTTAATTATGAGTTGTAATACAATAAAACAATTTATAGAGAAACTAGCTTATACACTTGCTACACTACTTTTTAATAATAGTTTTAATAATAGTTCTAAAGCATATTTGTTTGTTTTGCCAGGAACACTTAAAGTTAAATAAAACAGCTCACGTTACAACACTCCTCCACTGCCTTTCTTTCATCCGTCATTTTTACTTCATCTATAATATATTTATAAGGGCTCTGGCTGATTCACTCCTAATTTTCCTATTTGAGATGGACAAAAAAATATAATTTAACCTGTTAATACTTAACCAGATGCCTAGAACAGCTAAGCCCAATGAGCGGTATTGTCATTATAAGCCTTGTAAGACCTACATGTCAAAGAGCTTGTGTTCATTATTTAGCCTTTATTTCTCTAAAACTGGATTATATTCTTCAACATAATGTTTTAAGTAATAGATCCAGAACCAGGAATATTACTTAGTAGTAGATAATGCATTCAGTGGCATTAGATAACCAGATGTGCCCAAAACTAAAACTAAAACTAAACTAAGACATTTTTGGGATCATTCCACTGCTCTTTGTATCAGCATGAAGCTTATTGATCCAAGGGCCCCTAAAAAACAAATTCATCTATAAATAGGTAAATAAGTTAAAGCAAAATATCTTATTAAATAGCGATGAATACTATTACACCCATGGCTTATAATGATGGGTTGGTGTCAGTTGACTCTTTAAACAGCCAACTCAGTGGACCTTACAGATATAAAAACAATTTTTATGCATGATAACACTTAGTAAGTTTGTCAATACTCAAATAATAGAGCTGAAGGCAATACATGTGGCCTGACTGGCAGGCGCAAAACTCAATGCCATGTTGAAGGAATATTATTCTTTTGTTCTTTCATAACTAAGATGTGAGCCAATGAAAGAATAGTGGTTAAGTAATATTATTGCAATTTTTCACTCATTATTTTCTGGTGAACTAGTATTCTCATTCCTAATAAACAGGTAAGGCTCTCAAAGCTAAAAAAAATCTTTAAAAATGAAACATGCTTGTAAGATTTAGTTTTTACTAATGATAATGTAGTTTTGCCCAAGATCATGTTTTATTTATTTTTTTCGAAGGAGTTGGAAGCAATCAAGGCTAGGGTGCGGGAGATGGAAGAGGAAGCAGAAAAGTTAAAAGAGATGCAAACAGAAGTTGATAAACAAATGAATATGAGTTCTCCGACATCTACACGTAAGTGGGAAGAATGGAGTCTTAGCACAATGACTAAATGTCAGAAAAGAAATTAAAAGATTAAATATCAATACAATGTGTAGAATAATTGTGTGCAACTCCCTTCAATAACTTGAAAACAACCTGATCAAGAAATGATGTTTTTGCATGTTAGACTCATGATTTAAATTGATTACATGTTACTGCTGATCTTGATCTAATTGTTTATCTTCAAGAATTAATGCTGTAAAATCCTTAATTTTTTTTTTTAAAGTGAGCAAGTAGTACCGATACTAATGGAATGTTTTTACAAAATGTTAACACATAATGGTGCTATATTGCTATAATCTTATTTTTGTTGTATTTACAGCTGCCGCTGCAGCTTTTCCCACGCCAGAAGAAAAACAAGAAGCTGATAACAAGTCAATCTTTGTTGGCAATGTAAGACGTTTTTTTATTATCTAAACCTGTGCATGAATGATGTTATCATAGTATGAAACAGTCCTTTAGTGATACATTCTGATGTAGTAATTAAGACTCAGACTAGTGAATTATAGTTTACCATAACTGACAAATAGTTGATCACGAAAAGCACTATGCATGTAAACTCCATTAGTGATGCTTGCTTTTGAATGGGGTAGTGTTCCAGAAATCAAAGGATTAAGGCTAGTCAAAATGTTGAGGTTGTTTTTTAGATCTCAAAATGCTTATACTACATGCTTTTTTAAAATAGGCAGCTTAAAGTTTTACAACTTACGGGGATACCAATGTAGAAAATATCCACTATGAGCACCATTAACTCAAAAAAAAAATAATTCCCTTCTAATTTGAATTATAGTTACCGGTATATGTATACATTGCTGTATAATGCATCTATACATACAGATGGCTTCATTGAACCAACTGATCAAGAAATGATGTTTTTGCATGTTAGACTCATGATTTAAATTGATTACATTTTACTGCTGATCTTGATCTGATTGTATGTATACCGTCTTTCAGAATGTATTACTGTCGAATTGATCAATTAATTATAATTGATTATGTGAGCAATTTGTAAAAAAAAATTTCACTTTGTACTTGAGGTCTATCAGTTCAATCAGTATAGAGATAATAGTTTTTTAAAATTGAAGTTTTTGTATTAATATTTAATATTACATAATGTTTTTATTTATATATAAAGGTCGATTATGGTGCTACTGCTGAAGAGTTGGAACAGCATTTTCATGGGTGTGGTTCAGTAAACAGAGTAACAATTTTATGTGACAAATACACAGGGCATCCGAAAGGGTAGGGTTGATATCTTTAAATTCATTTTAAACAAATGTTAAGTTTTGATGCTTTCGCATATTAGACATATTTGCAATTTTTTATTTAGTAATTTCTATTACTTCTATAGTGTTAAAGTTTCAAATCTTTAAAAAAATTTTATGCCTAGTATGTGATTACTTAATAAATGAAAAAATTGCCTTATTGTATTTCAGATTTGCTTATATAGAATTTGCAGACAAAGATTCTGTTGTTACAGCAATGGCATTGGATGAATCCTTATTTCGAGGAAGACAAATTAAGGTAAGAGTTTAAATCTCTAATCGAGCTGAGTTGTTTGCTTGAGTTTCTAAGAGGCAGACCTGAAACCTTTTCCCACATGCCCGTTTCTCCACTGGGCTTCAAAAGATTGGGCCATGGTGCACTGAGTATGCTATAGGGCGAGAGATGTATTATACAAAAGCATTTTTTAAATAATAAAAATTTTGTGTATATCTTTGACTTTTAATTAAACAAACGTGTGATCAAGAAATGATGGTTTAGCATGTTAGACTCATGAAATAAGCTGATTAAAATTTTTTTTACTGATCTTGATCAGATTTATCTATTTTTTATTCAGTGTTACTTAACATTTATTTTGTGCCAGCTTTACTTAAGTATATGACATATTTGTAGACTGTATTTCAAAACATTTATTCTGAAGGTGGTCCCGAAGAGAACAAATCGTCCTGGAATCAGCACCACCAATAGGAGGCCCAGGGGGCGAGGTGTAACCAGAGGTGGTGGTCGAGGAACACCTTATTTCAATGGACCATTTATCCCTAGAACTCGTCGGCCCTTTGGGTAAGTATTTTGTTAGTTGAGAGAAATACCAATCTAAATCTAAGCTTTGATGGTGATTTTAATTGGGTTTTGTTTAATGCAGAAGTAATACAAATATTCATTTCTGTTAACCTGACGGAAAGTTTGCTTTGCATCTTATATGATTGTTCCTCTATTTGCAGGAGATTTCGCAGGGCAGCTTATTACAGTCCTTATTGAAACTTTCGCCGCATATGAAAAAAAAAGAAAAAAGAAGAAAAAAAAGAATAAATGAAATTAAAAAAAAATGTAATAGACCTTTGTCTGACATTGAATTTTTGAAAGAAGAAAAAAAAACATCAGGCTTTAAAATTTAATTTGATTCCACATATACAAATGTTTAAGGGGAACTATAAGTGTTTGGAGACGTTCCGTTCATGGGTGTCATTTTATAGTTCTTTATAGTTACTAATAAGTCATTTCTTTTTTTCAGGCTTTCATCCGCACATGAGGTGCAAAGCTAGTCAATGTCTTTCTTTGTCTCTTGTCTTTTCCCATATACTATACATAAGATTTAAAAAAAAAAAAAAGGACACTAAAAAACAGCACTAAGATTAAAATTCTATTTAAAAAAATGGATTCCTTAAAAAATAAAAGTGGAATCAATAAATTTTTAAAAATGTTATTTAAAAAAATGTATGTTAAATTTTGAAAAAAATTTTTTTATAAGACCCAAAAAAAAAAAAGCCAATATATATGAGAAAAAAAATGGTCTTGCCCACCCTGGCCTGTTTATGATTGTGTCCTGCAGTGTATGTATTTGTAAGGTATGTATATGTATCATTTGAACTTTTTTTTATTATTATGTCTTATTTATGAACATTTTATAATAAATATTCCAAATAATGTGAAGGTGTTTTTATTTTGTTGCTTTGTAAAGTGTCTAACAAACTTGTTCCAACTTAACCATTTGTGACTATAATTAGTATAATGACTATACTAATGACTATACTAGCAGAGTGTTTCCCTAACTGTTCTGCATGGCCTACTGCAATAATTAACTAGTAGGCCTACATATCAATCTCTGCAGAGAAAAATATCTTGAACAAAACAGAATAGGAAGAACTAGTAACATAAGCCTCTGACCAACTAAACAACTGCTAAGTGATTATATTGATACACCTATCACATTGCATATTCATTCAATAAGAGATTTAATATTGTGCCAAAAACTCACTCTAAAACCTAAACCTAACATTAGTCCAATACTAAGTATAAATGACCTTCTTTTAGGGCTCTCATCAAAAAGGAGCCTTGATAGATTTGGTGACATTTAAGGCAAATGCATTTTTAGAAAGAAAAAAATATGTAACTTAAGGGTGCTGTTC
>JADKLZ010016629.1:0-13678 GCA_021533235.1 Biomphalaria straminea | reverse complement strand
ATATTCATTTTGAATTTCAATAAGACTTCAGATTCATAAACAGTTGGTCTCCATTGTTCTAAACGAATGACATAAGAATCTATCATGACAATCAAAATGTTTAATTAATGTTTTTTTTTTAAAGTTTGTTCAGAAATTAAAAAAAAACAAAAACTGAAATTTAAATTGAAAAAAATCCTATTCTACTTGTGTGTCCTCAGATGGGACTATATACCCTCCATTCATAGACAAAGAGGAGACAAAATATTTATTCTCATCTGATCTTTGTAGGTAAGTCTAGACATTTGCATAAGTCTAACACAAGAGACTAGTTAAGATTTGCTGTGAAACTTTAAACAAACAAACAAACAAACAAAGAGAGTGTCCTGATACCTGTGTCATTTCATATTTATTGATATTATTGTGATAAACGGCTTTTATTTTGTTTGTTGTATAGACAATTTTTGTTTTGAAAATTGTTTAAAATCAGAATATTTTGAGGACTTATGGCTTTGTCACATTTGTATCATTGCATTGTTTTAAACATGTCTATTAACTTAATAGAAAGAAACAAAGTTAAAACTGAATGTTGTTGAGATATATATCTATATTTATATAATAATTATTCTTTAAACTCAAGATTTACAATAATTGGCTAAGTGGATTTCTAGCTCTATACAAACTATTGTGACAGATTGTTTTATGTTGTTATACTTCTCTTACTTTTGATTGAAATAGAATTTCTTAACATCTATTAGTGGTCATTTCATTTTTTAAAAATGTAATTTAAAAAATGTATTTTCAAATAGTATACTTTTATGTATACATATTATACTAAATGTGGATATATATTTAAAAAATCCCTTTTATTTTTTTATTGTAAATGTCTAGTCTACCTTTCTTTGCTAATATAAAGACATTCTCTTGTTGTAGATCTTTAGGCATGGACTACACTAAGGATGTGACTGTGAAGGGTATAGGTTTGGATAGATTTGTGGCTCCTGACATCATGTTTGGTAATGTCACAGTCAACCCTTTTAACGCTGGTTTCTGCACACCCAAGGACAACTGCCTCCCATCAGGGCTCCTCAATGTCAGTGTCTGCCGCTCTGGGGCACCAGTTATTATGTCAATGCCCCACTTTCTTGGCTGTGACCAAGAGACAGTGGACAGCATTCATGGCCTGAGCCCCAATCGTGAGGAGCATCAGAGTTACATTGACATAGAGCCAGTAAGTTATCTCAGAGCTACTTTGACATAGAGCCAGCAAGCAGGGCCGGTCCTAACCATTGCGGGGCCCTATGCGAAACTGATTGCTCTGGGCCAAGTCTGGGTGGGAATAAGGATAGGCTAATAAGTGAAAATTATGATGTTGTATTAGACACAAATTCGACTTTGAATTTTATTCATTCTTTTACTAAGTACAAAATTTCGATCAAATTAACTTTACTTTACCAGCATTGCAACCTATAGCATATTTATATGCCAGTGACTATAAAAGTAAATATTGGAACTTCCGATTAAGGTGAAAATTCGCCCGATTATTACATTTTATTAATTGAAAGCTTACATTGCCTTTTTTTCCCTTTTTATAGCGCTTAGGATTGGCGTTTTTCGCAATGAATGACACCCACACATAACAATTTTGTCTTTTTCTTTCATGACATTTTTATGAGCTTTCAGGAGATTTTTTATAAATTCAGGAGATTTCCAGGAATTTTTCTTATGTATTTTGCAATTTAATCATTACACCTAGAATTAGCGTGGGGCCTATGAAAGCGCAGGGCCCACTGCGAGGGCATAGGTTGCAGTGGCCTAAGACCGGCTCTGCCAGCAAGTTATCTCGTTGACATGTTCTAACTCTAATACTGAGTGGTATAAATGTCCAAATATCAAAATGCCATTGAATGTGATAACTGTGATGTGTGCACACTGTGCCTGTACATGAGCAGCTCATTAGATAATGACACAGGGATACACTTAGGACAAAATCATTTTCTTCTTTGAAGGAACATCTGTGATCTTTAAGATTAAGCTCTGCTGAGAGAGTGTTTTTTTTTTAAATAACATTGGTATCAACAGAAAAAATTTTTTTCTTTGTATTACCTTTTTACTGTAGATAAATATTATTTAATTTAATTTTGTTTTAAAATTGTAAAATATTTAGTCATTAATTTTTAAGGAATGTGATGATTTTTTTTGACTGCCTACTAATCTCTTACATTATCATACCTTCAGATGACTGGTGTGGCCATGAATGTAGGAAAAAGGCTGCAGATCAATACATACATACAACATATTGAAGGATTTTCGTAGGTTTTTTTCTTAGACTCCCTTTGTCTATCAATCTGACAGTGTTGATCAATGCATAAATTCATTTTAAAATTTTGATGTTGAATAAAACATATTAAAACAGATACTGATAAATCAATCATGAATGGATTTTTTAAAAATTTCATTTATAATTTATAATTTTCCCTGATATTGTTTTATCCTTATCTGATTCAATTTTAAAAGACAAAAAAAAATTCAACACATAGATGTCAATATTTGAGTCAACAGATGCAATCTGTGTAATCAATAGATGAGATCATAGAAAATATTGTTCATTAGAAAGTAAATAAAGCAAATTAAATGCATTTTTACATGCAAATTTTTGTTTTTCACTATTTTTCCAACTATGTTGATTATCTCAACATTCTAACTTTGCTGCTAAATTTAATATTTGGTTTAAACTGAAGTACTGGGACTGAATGTCATTTTTCTAAAGCTAGTATAATTTTTTTTTCATTTTCTCTTTGTTATTAAATGATAATATTGGCTTTTGTTAATTTTATAATATCCAATAAAACAATGTCTTTAACCCAAGTGACTCTAGGGCACATAACTGTTCTCTCAGAGTTTGTTCAATTTTGTATGATCACATCTTTATTTTGTTTAATTATCAGTAGATTTTTAGCTGTTGCTAATATCTTTAATATTATCCTAAGTTATATTTTCTGACCATGCAAAATGACAAGCTGTCAATCTGATCATAAATAAAAATGTTTTCATTTTGAAAGTTTGCAAGAAAAGAAAATAAGAAAAAAAAAATTATGCTTCATCAAAGAAAATAAAAGTGAGGTGTTAAAATGAATATTTCAAATGAGTTTTTTCATATATGATGTAGTCTTTCAAAAAATATCTTTTAACACATACATATAGTTTACATATACATATATTTTTAAACTTTAACAATAACTTTATATGAAATTTCATTTTTTTCCCATTCTGTTAGTTGTAAAAGTATTATGATTATAGTTTTCAAATAAAATCTTGTGAGTTTATTTAAGAAGGCACTATTTATGGGTTATTTTTTTATTTATAATTAATTGTACAATGGAAACTAATATCAAAACTGTAGCATCTATTGCTTTCTGAAATTAAAATAAAGGATTGATTAGTTCAATTGCTTTTTTTACAAATTAATGTTAAGCCAAATAATAGTAAGTAAATAATTGTATTATGTTTTTCTTTACCAGCGACCTTGCCAACATTAAATCTCCAATTTTCATGCCTGTGATATGGTTAAATGAGGTGAGATCTTTTTTTTTTTCTCTAGAGCTATGAAGCCATGTTCTATAAATAGAGTTCTAGTCTTGCCATGTTCTACAATTATGTTTCAGATCTTAATTCATGTTTTAAAAAAAGTAAAGTGTCCCCTTAAGATCGTCTGTTTCTTTGGCCAGCGGTTAACGAGCAGGGTGTTATGTGGCCAGCACAACGACCAACCGCCTTTACTTTCCCCAACTAAAGTCAGGTACCCATTAGAGTTGGGTGGACTCAGGGGCGCCCTAAAAATCCCAAAATTCAAAATCCCAGTATTCACCGGGTTTCGAACCCAGGACCTCAGGTTCGGAAACCGAGCGCTTAACCATTCGACCACCGTGCCCCCAATTCATGTTTTGCTTGTATTATATTGAAGGAAAAAGACTTTCTTTCACTATCAGGACAAAAGATGAGTTAGAAAATTCACAATGAGTGAGGCTAACATTACTACCCTTACAAGTAAACATGACTACCTAACCACTGTTCTTTGTCTTGAATTTCAGAGTGCTGTCATATCTGACCAAGACGCTAGTGACTTCAAATCTCAGCTTCTTGATAAGATCACATTGACCATATGGGTCAAGTATGGTCTGATAGGTTTAGGTGCCTTCATGATACTGTGTGTGGTCATTATCCTAGTCAGCATGAGGCTGAGACAAAAGGTAATTTTATTTGTATTTGTTTCACTTACTTGGTATTTAAAAAATGTGTTTTAACAATGTTTAGTATTATTCTTAAAATAGAAAATCATTTTTAGTCAAACATTTTTGTAAGTTATCGAGTATCAAAAATATGTTCTCTGTGTGTCAAACTTAAATATTAAAATCTTTAGTCATTGTAAACTTAGAGAATGTAAATCTGAGGCTATTGTAAACTCAGAGAATGTAAGAAATAGGTGATTCAGATAAAATAAAGTAATGGGCACCAGCCGATAAAAAGTTGAAAACAAAAGAACTGTTTATTAAAACCAACAGAACAAGGGAGTAGAACCACTAATTCACTTTGATTTATCTCAGTACTGAAGGAATAAGCTCCCTTTTCCTAAACAAAATTAATTAATAACCTCTAATTGATGAACTAATTGGTTTATTTTTTTTTATTAATTCATATATTGTGATCTTGAATAATTATGCAAAATTTTAACTTGATCAGAGAATGTGAAGTTGAAGAACAATCAAATACAAAACATATCAAGAGGAATAACTCCATATATACTGCCACATCTCTCAATAAGTAGCTTTAATTATTCAATACCAAACAATATCCTTAGTTACCAATACTTTATCAATTTTTATTTTGATAAAATTTATTCATGTTTTTTTTAGCTACATTAAATAATTGTTTAAAGTTTCAACTTGATTCTAGAATGGGAATAGGAGAAATAGAGTGTACAAAAATTGTATCAGACAGAGTGAGTTGATAGAAGCTTTCTAAAATACAAGACATTGATAGAACCAGAGAATGACATCCATTATTTAGATTAATGGAGAAACAAATGGCAAAGATAAAGATACTCAATTAGAAAACATAAAGACCTATAATGCTAATTTTAAGTCTCACATGTTATACTCTGTATTTCTGTAAATGCTAGATCTAATTGTATTTTTTTCCAACCCTGTTCAACATGTCCTAACTCTATGAATTACTTCTGTCCTAACTCTATGAATTACTTCTGTCCTAACTCTATGAATTACTTGTGTCCTAACTCTATGAATTACTTGTGTCCTAACTCTATGAATTACTTGTGTCTGCAGTGCAAGAAAGAAGAAGAAGTGATCAACAATGATGACACTAGGCCTCTCCTGTTTAGTAATGCTGCAGAATAAAAGTCACACCACTTGCTGGTAGCATTGCACTTCTTTGTTTAATGAAATGAACAATTCCACTAGTTTCATTCTTTCCTGATGTTTCTTTTCATCTATTTTCAGAATGGGGGCTCCGATGTTAATAGGCTACAAATTGAAAAGACATTATTTTGTGTATAATGTTTTGTTTGTTAGCCCAGGTTTAGTTTTTAGTGGCTGGTAAAAAAAAATCCTTTTTTTTTAAAGAACTTTTTTGCACAAGTGTGATAAGAAGGACAAAGATGATGCGTTTTACAGATAATACTTTAAGAAACTTAAAACAAGTCTTTTCAGTCTTTTAGATACTATTATTTCTCTTAATACAAATATATATTTGTATTCTTATACATGTCAACACTATGTCCAGGTGTTTGTTTAACATACTAAAAATCTTTTTGACTGATGACATTTGAATGTACTACTCTGCTCCCTCTAGATGTTTGATTTGTCTAGGATTTAGTGCTTTATGTGTCTTTGCTTAGTTCAAGTTTTGGTTTCAAGTACGTAAAGAGTTGAGACAACTAATGACATCTGACTTCATTCAGACCTTTGTGTGTTATAAATGCTCTTGTATTATAACACTGACCTTTCTATTGTTTTAAACTGTAATACAATCACATGTGACAAAATCAAAGGAAACCTGCATCTACTAGCATGGAGAGTTTCAACTCAGGACAGTAATTCTTTTTTTTTTTTTTAACGAATTTGTTTGTTTGTTTGTTTGTTTTAAGGCCAGAGTTTACAATTTGCTTTTTTTATACATAGCATTTTTATGAATGTCATTGGTTGTTACCATTTTATACGTTAACAAGAATTATTTAAATTATATTTTCCATGTTTCATGTTTCCTTAATTGGTGTCCCAGGAATTCCAGCAGAGAGTAACATAAAAATAATATATATAACAAAACTTCTTATTCATTATATATATATATACATGTGTGTATATAGAAAGTGAAGTGCTTGTTAATATTACATTTAAAGTATAAATTAACATCTCCTCCCCATTCCTATTTGTTTGTTCTCAAATGCCAAACACTTTTCTGGGGGTTCACCTGACAAACTGCTGAAACTGTGTTTGAAGTGATCATTGACTTTAAAATCTTTTGATAATCTTTAGTGTTGTTTTTTGAATGCTTAAACTGTGTTACTGTACAACTTTGTTAAGGTTGTGTGCATTGCTACTGAAATCTGATTACCACAAAATTTTGTAAACTTTGTTTATTCTCACCAGTTGTCAAGTGCTTCTCCTAGAGCAGGGGTTCTCAGCCTGTGGGTAGCGACCCACATGGGGGTCGATTGACAATTTGCCAGGGGTCGCCTAAGACCATCAAAAATGGATTGTTATTGTCCACTCTTCTATTGCTGTATGCGTGTGTGGGAAAGGGGTCGGGGCAGAGTGGGGGATTGTAAAAAGGGGTAGCTGAGCTTAAAAGGTTGAGAACTGCTGTCCTAGAGTCAGAAACCTGAATGGGTATTGCATCCAACCTTCAGGGTGAGATCAATTGGAAATCGGGGTTTACTGAATAATTTTTTTTATTTTGGTGAAGTAGATAGCACTGAAGACAGACATAGTTAACTATATTGATAGTGTTTTTAAGTAAATTGAAGAGAGGCATTAGTCAAAACCAAGTCATGTAGACAGCCTAAATTGTCATTTTTTTCTCCAATATTGTGTGAAATGTATCATCTTTATAATTAATAGTTACATCTATCCGTCTATGATAGTAGACCAACAGTTACTCTAAAATAGTATCAGACAAAATCTAGTAATGTTTATCCAAAAAGCATATATTTATAAAATATTGGTTGTTTGCGCTCTGGACTGTCTTTTGGTGATCTTGAAGGTCCTGGGCTCATTCTTTGTCATTCTGCAGGGTTATGAGCTAGGATGTAATTATCATCGGAATCACTAAAAGAGCATCAGAAAAATGTAAAAGCTTTTTTTTTTTTAAATCTCATGACGCTCTGCAATCTAAAAGCTTTTGATGTTTGTCTATAGTTACTCTTTGAGAATAAAGCTTTATAAAAAAAATACTATTAGATTATACTTCATATATATTTATACACCTTCTTGTTACTATGTCTAATTCAAGGAAAATTTCTTGAGATTAATATTAGTTTTATTCTTTTTGTTTATTTTTAATGATGTTCATGAAATCCTTATTTTTTTCTTAAGTTTGATCCAATATACTTAAAGAAATTTTAAATTACCTCTATAATCCAAACAGGCAACTTTCATTATGTTAAGCTATCTGTGCATCACCACTCTTCTGACCTAGTGTCATATAATGACTTGTGTTTCTACATAGCACTGATCTGATGCAAAAACAAACAAATATTAACATTGTGATGGCTCTGACTGACTGATTGAATGGAAGACAAACTTGGTTCTGTGTACATTTTAAAAACTTCTCACCGAGTCTGATCTTCGTTGGTTTCATTTTAAGAAGGAAAGATAAAACTTAAGTCTTTGTTTAGTTTTTTTGTATTTGTGAGCACGAAATCAACCCACCATTGAACTGTCTTGAAAACAAAACTGTTGCTAATTTTTTGAAAGTGATTATCCCTATTGTATTTACTGTATTGTTTATTTATTTCAATTATTCTGGTTTATTTTTTGGTATCATCAAGTTTGTGTGTCATCAATGCAATGTTTTGCTGTGATGAGCTTGACCTCGATCTATGACATATTTGTTTTGATGACACAAGAATGAGATATTGCATTGATTTTGTCTAGTTTGAGAAGGTTGTTACAATGTATAATTGTTTTTGCATAATAAAAAGCTTTCTTTAATAGTCCTGCTTAGTTTAAGCAAGCAGTAGACTGTACAATTGATATACAAAACGAAAACCAAACCAAGTTTTGCTAACATAGATTAAAAATTAATTTGTCTAGCACAAAATCTATTTGTATTTATGTATGTAATCTTACTTATTGTTTATTAAAGAAATAAAATCACTATGTGTGCACAATGCCATTGTTAGCCTACTTTGGTTTTTGCCATACATTATGAATATACCAAAGCAAGACAGTGATTGAAGACATCATTTTAAAAGTGTTTATCGTGTATAGACTTGTCCATTATGTATCAATTATAATTATATATAAATATAAGGAATTTGCAGGTATTGTTATATTAATGCTTACAACAAAAGTTTAGAGTAATTCAAATGTTGTACTTAGTGTTTCCTTGAGAGAGACATGCTACATATCTTGAAATAAAAACAATACTTAAGTAAAGGCTTGCTTTTGTGGACTTTTAAGGGTTAACAAATTTGTATAGACATGCTAACATGGACTTCTGAAATTACAATGGCTGCACTGACATAGATTCTCATGCGATTATCATAAAACTATTTTTTAGATTCTTTGAGCTAGAAAGCATCACCTTTTATTTGACTAATACTTAACTAGTTTCTATCATACCTTTCAGAGTAAAGGTATTTAGGTGAAATAAAGAAGTGGTTATTGTGTTACATTGGAGATACCAGCATGACTCTTAGCCAGGTAGTGCGCTCTTTGGACCATCATCATGATGGTGCAGAGTTCAAAACCTGACAGCTGCCATTCCAAGCCGTCCTGGGACTAACAATCTTTAGTTCTGAAGGAAAGTTAGAAACTTATAAATCCTAAAAGTTTGATTTGACTAGATCTAAAAGATGATGTAACATTTGTTATCAGCTGTTTGTTTTTTTCATATTAAAATTATTCATATTTGAATTCACTATGTAAGAAATACACAAACATACACTGAACAGACACACTTAACAACGTGACATGTCATCAAGAAGCATAAGACAAGCCTATTGAAATAAATAATTCTGTTTATTTACTGACATTTTGTTTATATATTGATGCTTAAAATTATAAATTACGAAGTAATTATTGCTACAAATTATTAATGATAAATTGTCTTAAGGGATATATATATATAGAAACCACGTGGCTATCCACCTGAAAGAGCTCAAGTTTGAATCTTAATATTGACTACATTGAGATTGACTTGAGTTTGGTTTGTTGTCAAAAGGCAGCAAGGAAACCTTCCTCCCCTCTCTCTATATATATATTATTTCTCAAAGTAAGAGGTCAAACGAGCAACATGCAAGCAACAAGTAAATAGGGAAGATCCCATGGCGCACGCACGCGGTGTGCATGGACCCAATCCGCACTATTTCATTCACAAAATAGCATAGACATAAATAAATATAGACTGGAAAAAGGAAGTAACTTCATGTAACTTGAAAACGTGTATATATATCTACTATTGAATTATGATTTCCAAATTATGAAAAAAATTTAAAATTGCATGATCTTCAGTCTTAATAAATTCCATCCTCAACTAATGTCAACCACAGTTCTCATCTATTCTGAAATGCCTTTTAGAAACTGACGCAGATTTGATGGAAGACTAGTGTACTCAAAAAGGAGAATTACTTTACTTGTTGAGACTAAATAAAACTAGTAGAAGTTTTTAACCTCATCTGTTCTGATAGCTCAGTTCATGCACTCTGAACAGTCTGAGATATTGAGTGGCATAGACCAGTTGTGTTTGCTGATTTTGTTAATACTAAAGACAATTCTGAAACATTTTCCCAGATACACCCAGCCCTCACACTTCTACATAAGAGATTGGACCATAGCATGAAAGATTCACTATATAAAAGCTTTTTAAAATTAATTCCTTGAAATGTTTTAAACAAAATATAAATTATGGGATGAGTGTCTAAAACCACTTGGCTATCCACCTGAAAGAGCTCAAGTTTGAATCTTAATATTGACTACATTGAGATTGACTTGAGTTTGGTTTGTTGTCAAAAGGCAGCAAGGAAACCTTCCTCCCCTCCTCACTGTTGTCCACAAAAGAAATAAGACCAGAGTGCACTGAGCATGTTACAGGAACACAAGCAATCCAAAATAAATAATAATTGATCTTATGGGAAAAAAAACAAAGACAACTATGTTCAGTAGACTAATATTAAGTTTCAACAAATGGAACTAGAGTTGTTTTCAGATTTGAATAAAATATAACCATTAACAAATTTTAAATTTTGTTATCAAAATAAAAACAACACTGGCAGCATATTTAAACATCAGAGACAATTTATTCCTAAAATGCTGTGTATGCCAACTACAAATGAATGGCAAGAAAAAAAAAACATGGTCAGTTCTACCTTACAAATATTTTTACATACACCTGAACAGTTATGTACACTTAGGATTTGAAATATGAACACATCCTATTAATTACTGTAAAATACAATGCTGGAATACACAGAAGTTCAAATAGACAAAAACATTATGTTAATACCTTTAATTACAAATTCCACAAAATTTTGCAACAACATCTCTGATAAGATAAAATTCAACCAAATGTCTAGAACATCAACAAAATACAACCAAATATCTAGAACATCTTTTTGAAAAGACATGAATTTCATCTGTTCAACTCTACTTAATTTTTATAAATGAACTCAGTCTAAGCTCATTTAGCTAGCTTCATCCTACCCTCCACCACCCCCTTTTACCCTGTTGGTGTCACCTGAGCCCAGGCTCCTCCTCCCGACTACTGAACAGTTCCCAGTACTCCTGGTCAGGGCTGGAACCTGTCAGAGGTTCACAAGCTGACAGTATGTCTTGTATGTCAAGCAGTCTAAATGATGGTGCCTCTTCATTCTTGTCAACGTTTTTATCCTGAGAGGATTAAACACAATGTAATTTAATAAATGTGTATTTGTTGAAACTAGTTTTTTTAAAGAGCTAAATAATTTATTGAATGAAATATTAATTATATAATTCTTAATATTTAACATTGTAATGGGTGAAAAATCCTGATACAGCAATCATAGTCTAATATAAGTTCAAGGGTACATTAGTGCTCCAGAAATCTTCCAATGGAATCTACACATGAATGGAAACTCTTTAAGTGTGCTAGTTTTTCACTTAACTAAGGTAGAAAGCACATTATCCCAAGGTTAATTTAAAAAAAAAGATTCTTGTTTTGTCAGGTGCAAGAAATAATTTTGCAACATTTCAACTTAATCCAGGATTGGGTGTGGGAGAAATAATGTGTACAAACTTTTTACCTGACAGACAGATGTAAGATTTTTACATTTTTTAAACAATCTAATAAACTGCTAAATTCTTTACTAGAACATCACCAAAAAAAAAAATCTAACTTCACACTACCAAGTCATTTGCTTTTCCATTTGAACTAGTCACTTCAAACTATAATAAAATAAAATGATCACTTTCAAAAAGACAAGGAAATACATGCCTACTTTCTGCAGTGTCTACTCTATGCACTGTTGTTTCCATTCAGCTCACACTAGAGAAAGTTTCACAGCATAAGGGAAGAAAACACCTCAGCAACAGTAAACAGATCTAACTAATGGGACATCACTCACCAAGCACTTCAAATATTTCTTCAGAGCTTATAATTATTTTTTTTTTAAATTTCACCCCTGATGCCAGTGTAGCCTAAACTGTTGTATCTGGCTGGCTCACTTTTTGTTTGTTCTTTTACTAACTATTGAAAAGTTAGAAGAGTATCAGTTGTAAATATAGGATATAGATACTAGTGAGATTTACACAAACTAGAAAGTTGTTGCTATATGGTTATATAAATTTACATAATAGATTATCTCCCTTTACTTAAGCACATGGCCTAATTAATTGTGCCGATGTACCCAAAAATAATTACTTAAGGCAAAACACTACTGTCAGAATACTACTTCAAATCTAGCCAAAACAAGTTTTATCCATACAAATGTAGAGTTCATCAATACTATTTGTTATCTTTTTTTTTTACATGTTTTGCATACTGGTATTCCTTCAGAATCAAAGATGATTACATCCTAGCTAAAATCTCCTGCTGAGCAGGGAGGGATTGACAAGGGCAATGTTTAAGCTCAGAATAGTCAAGTCAAGTTCAGAGCAGTTCAGAGAGCATACCAAATGTCAAGGCAGCCATCAAATGTTAGAACTTAATGTATTTGGAAGCACAAGATTGTTTATGAAAGTCATTCTTTGAAATAAAAGGTGCCAGTCTGACTGAACACAACATACAGCTTCATTTAAGTAGTACACTCCATAACAAAACATTTTTTTTTGTTTCATATTTATATGGTTACTGTCTTAGTGCCCTTTCTTTCCTCCCTAAGTCACATTATTAAAAGTGGGAAGGGCAAGTATAAATTCAACAGCAAGTCTTGCCAAGACTCCATACACTGATTACTGACTGCTGTGAATGAAAACAATTTTCATTCAAAACAATTAGCCAGCCTGGACACAGGAGCAAGACAAGCCAGATGGTGTTTTCTGTATCATTTCTATGAGGACAGACTACAAGATTTTGATGAATGAACCTATCTTTGAGTCCAGCAGTCTCTCATTACAGTAAAACTTCTACCTTCAAACTGCTAGTAATAGAAGCAAAAATAAAAAGAAGGGGGAAAATATTATATATTTTTTTAAAGTACTATTTTATTTTGTGAGTTTAGAAAAGAAACAAAAATGTGTCATTAAACATCAAGACTCAGAATAGTTAACAAAATTATTTTATTTTTAAATTGCTCAGAAAGTAAAAAGAAAAGTTTTACAGCAGACTGAGCATTTGCTTTCTTTTCTGTCAGAGGATGCACTGTAAGGGGAGATAAGCAAAGTATTTCCTTTTTGATGTCAGGTCAAGGGGAATTAACATTCTTTATAAAAATCTCAAGGGGAGGAAAACAACAACAAAGGGCAAGAAAGAAAATGGAAATAAAATGTTATCTTTCCCAAAATTTGTCAAATGAAAGATAACAAGAGAATACTGGGTAGTCATGGGAACATAAGCCCAGACTGGCCTGAACAAACAACACAGACACCATTGTATGGAAGGGATACATTAGCATTGGAAATGAGACCTCAAAATACCAACAATTGATTCCATTCATACAATTTTTACAGTATATGAGAATAGCCAACTTTATAATTCACATCACTACCAAAAGTCAAATGACTATAAGACAAATAAAAGACAAGAGCATCTATATTCAGTATTGTGATATCTATTGACAACTTTGGAATTCACATTAATGCTAAAAAAAAAGTCTGATGTTCGTATAAGAGGTTTATGATGTGTTCTAGGATTTTACAAGTGATGCTGATCTGTAGTTTCCTGGGTCAGACGTTGATCTTTTTTAAATAAGGAGGTGTCATTAGTTTCTTTCCAGTCCTTTGGTAAACTGCCATGATTAAGAGATCCATGAAAAAAGTATTTTGCT
>JADKLZ010016628.1:0-14626 GCA_021533235.1 Biomphalaria straminea | reverse complement strand
ATATTCATTTTGAATTTCAATAAGACTTCAGATTCATAAACAGTTGGTCTCCATTGTTCTAAACGAATGACATAAGAATCTATCATGACAATCAAAATGTTTAATTAATGTTTTTTTTTTAAAGTTTGTTCAGAAATTAAAAAAAAAACAAAAACTGAAATTTAAATTGAAAAAAATCCTATTCTACTTGTGTGTCCTCAGATGGGACTATATACCCTCCATTCATAGACAAAGAGGAGACAAAATATTTATTCTCATCTGATCTTTGTAGGTAAGTCTAGACATTTGCATAAGTCTAACACAAGAGACTAGTTAAGATTTGCTGTGAAACTTTAAATAAACAAACAAACAAACAAACAAAGAGAGTGTCCTGATACCTGTGTCATTTCATATTTATTGATATTATTGTGATAAACGGCTTTTATTTTGTTTGTTGTATAGACAATTTTTGTTTTGAAAATTGTTTAAAATCAGAATATTTTGAGGACTTATGGCTTTGTCACATTTGTATCATTGCATTGTTTTAAACATGTCTATTAACTTAATAGAAAGAAACAAAGTTAAAACTGAATGTTGTTGAGATATATATCTATATTTATATAATAATTATTCTTTAAACTCAAGATTTACAATAATTGGCTAAGTGGATTTCTAGCTCTATACAAACTATTGTGACAGATTGTTTTATGTTGTTATACTTCTCTTACTTTTGATTGAAATAGAATTTCTTAACATCTATTAGTGGTCATTTCATTTTTTAAAAATGTAATTTAAAAAATGTATTTTCAAATAGTATACTTTTATGTATACATATTATACTAAATGTGGATATATATTTAAAAAATCCCTTTTATTTTTTTATTGTAAATGTCTAGTCTACCTTTCTTTGCTAATATAAAGACATTCTCTTGTTGTAGATCTTTAGGCATGGACTACACTAAGGATGTGACTGTGAAGGGTATAGGTTTGGATAGATTTGTGGCTCCTGACATCATGTTTGGTAATGTCACAGTCAACCCTTTTAACGCTGGTTTCTGCACACCCAAGGACAACTGCCTCCCATCAGGGCTCCTCAATGTCAGTGTCTGCCGCTCTGGGGCACCAGTTATTATGTCGATGCCCCACTTTCTTGGCTGTGACCAAGAGACAGTGGACAGCATTCATGGCCTGAGCCCCAATCGTGAGGAGCATCAGAGTTACATTGACATAGAGCCAGTAAGTTATCTCAGAGCTACTTTGACATAGAGCCAGCAAGCAGGGCCGGTCCTAACCATTGCGGGGCCCTATGCGAAACTGATTGCTCTGGGCCAAGTCTGGGTGGGAATAAGGATAGGCTAATAAGTGAAAATTATGATGTTGTATTAGACACAAATTCGACTTTGAATTTTATTCATTCTTTTACTAAGTACAAAATTTCGATCAAATTAACTTTACTTTACCAGCATTGCAACCTATAGCATATTTATATGCCAGTGACTATAAAAGTAAATATTGGAACTTCCGATTAAGGTGAAAATTCGCCCGATTATTACATTTTATTAATTGAAAGCTTACATTGCCTTTTTTTCCCTTTTTATAGCGCTTAGGATTGGCGTTTTTCGCAATGAATGACACCCACACATAACAATTTTGTCTTTTTCTTTCATGACATTTTTATGAGCTTTCAGGAGATTTTTTATAAATTCAGGAGATTTCCAGGAATTTTTCTTATGTATTTTGCAATTTAATCATTACACCTAGAATTAGCGTGGGGCCTATGAAAGCGCAGGGCCCACTGCGAGGGCATAGGTTGCAGTGGCCTAAGACCTGCTCTGCCAGCAAGTTATCTCATTGACATGCTTCTTGTAGTTGACTTGTTCTAACTCTAATACTGAGTGGTATAAATGTCCAAATATCAAAATGCCATTGAATGTGATAACTGTGATGTGTGCACACTGTGCCTGTACATGAGCAGCTCATTAGATAATGACACAGGGATACACTTAGGACAAAATCATTTTCTTCTTTGAAGGAACATCTGTGATCTTTAAGATTAAGCTCTGCTGAGAAAGTGTTTTTTTTTTAAATAACATTGGTATCAACGAAAAAAAAAATTTTCTTTGTATTACCTTTTTACTGTAGATAAATATTATTTAATTTAATTTTGTTTTAAAATTGTAAAATATTTAGTCATTAATTTTTAAGGAATGTGATGATTTTTTTTGACTGCCTACTAATCTCTTACATTATCATACCTTCAGATGACTGGTGTGGCCATGAATGTAGGAAAAAGGCTGCAGATCAATACATACATACAACATATTGAAGGATTTTCGTAGGTTTTTTTCTTAGACTCCCTTTGTCTATCAATCTGACAGTGTTGATCAATGCATAAATTCATTTTAAAATTTTGATGTTGAATAAAACATATTAAAACAGATACTGATAAATCAATCATGAATGGATTTTTTAAAAATTTCATTTATAATTTATAATTTTCCCTGATATTGTTTTATCCTTATCTGATTCAATTTTAAAAGACAAAAAAAATTCAACACATAGATGTCAATATTTGAGTCAACAGATGCGATCTGTGTAATCAATAGATGAGATCATAGAAAATATTGTTCATTAGAAAGTAAATTAAGCAAATTAAATGCATTTTTACAGGCACGTTTTTTTTTCACTATTTTTCCAACTATATTGATTATCTCAACATTCTAACTTAGCTGCTCAATTTAATATTTGGTTTAAACTGAAGTACTCGGACTGAATGTCATTTTTCTAAAGCTAGTTTAATTTTTTTTTCATTTTCTCTTTCTTATTAAAGGATAATATTGGCTTTTGTTAATTTTATAATATCCAATAAAACAATGTCTTTAATCCAAGTGGCTCTAGGACACATAATTGTCATCTAAGAGTTTGTTCAATTTTTTATGATCACATCTTTATCTTGTTTAATTATCAGTAGATTTTTAACTGTTGCTAATATCTTTAATATTATCCTAAGTTACATTATCTGACCATGCATAATGACAAGCCGTCGATCTGAACATAAATAAAAATGTTTTCACTTTGAAAGTTTGCAGGAAAAGAAAATAAGAAAAAAAAATAATTTTATGTTTTAGTAAGAAATTTAACTTTATCTCATCTCTTCATCAAAGAAAATAAAAGTGAAGTGTTAAAATGAATATTTCAAATTAGTTTTTTCATATATGATGAAGTCTTTCAAAAAATATCTTTTAACATATACATATAGCTTACATGTATTAAAACAATTTACATATACATATATTTTTAAACTTTAACAATAACTTTATATGAAATTCCATTTTTCCCATTCTGTCAGTTGTAAAATTATTATGATTATAGCTTTCAAAAAAAAAATCTGAATTTATTTAAGAAGGCACTATTAATGCATGATCTCTCTAACTCATATTAATTGTACAATGGAAACTAATATCAAAACTGTAGCATCAATTGCTTTCTGAAATTAAAATAAAGGATTGATTAGTCCAATTGCTTTTTTACAAATTAATTTTAAGCCAAATAATACTTAGTAAATCATTTTATTATGTTTTTCTTTACCAGCGACCTTGCCAACATTAAATCTCCAATTTTCATGCCAGTAATATGGCTAAACGAGGTGAGATCTTTTTTTTTCTTTAGGGCTATGTAGCCATGTTCTATAAATATAGTTCTAATCTTACCATGTTCTACAATTATGTTTCAGATCTTTATTCATGTTTTGCTTGTATTATATTGAAGGAAAAAGACTTTCTTTCACTATCTGGACAAAAGATGAGTTAGAAAATTCACAATGAGTGAGGCTAACATTACTACCCTTACAAGTAAACATGACTACCTAACCACTGTTCTTTGTCTTGAATTTCAGAGTGCTGTCATATCTGACCAAGACGCTAGTGACTTCAAATCTCAGCTTCTTGATAAAATCACATTGACCATATGGGTAAAGTATGGTCTGATAGGTTTAGGTGCCTTCATGATACTGTGTGTGGTCATTATCCTAGTCAGCATGAGGCTGAGACAAAAGGTAATTTTATTAGTATTTGTTTCACTTACTTGGTATTTAGAAAATGTGCTTAAACAATGTTTAGTATTATTCTTAAAATTGAAAATCATTTTTAGTCAGACATTTTTGTAAGTTATCGAATATCAAAAATATGTTCTCTGTGTGTCAAACTTAAATATTTAAATCTTTAGTCATTTTAAACTTAGAGAATGTAAATCATGGCTATTGTAAACTCAGAGAATGTAAGAATTAGGTGATTCAGATAAAATAAAGTAATGGGCACCAGCCGATAAAAAGTTGAAAACAAAAGAACTGTTTATTAAAACCAACAGAACAAGGGGTAGAACCACTAATTCACTCTGATTTATCTCAGTACTGAAGGAATAAGCTCCCTTTTCCTAAACAAAATTAATTAATAACCTCTAATTGATTAACTAATTGGCTTATTTTTTTTTATTAAACTAAAGAAATGATTATTGATTTTCGGAAAAACAAGGACCATATTGCAGAAATTCAGATAGACAACCAAAACATAGAGCAAGTACAAGAATATAAATATCTAGGTACAACTATCAACAACAAACTGAAATAGAGTGAACACTGTCAAAATCTATACACGAAAATTAACCACCAACTCTTCTATCTCAGACAGAACAATAATCAAACTCTTCTATACATCAACCATCAGCAGTCTTGTTAACTTTGCCATCACCTGCTGGTACGGTAATACTTCACTGGCACAAAGACTTAGAATAAATAGACTAATTAAAAAAGCATCTTATATTACTCAAGTACAGCTACCATCTCTTGAAGAGCTTTTTCAAGAAAGATGCATTTCCAAATCACTCATGATTCTTAAAGACAACCTGTACCCATTAAACCACTGTTATATAAGATCTGAACGAAGTGGTCGTCTCCTTTCCATCAATACTAAAACTGAAAGATTTAAAAACTCCTTTGTCCCACTCTCGGTCAGAGTGTTACAAGGTCAGCTGTCATCGAGAAGTACATAGAAGTCAAATTCATAAAGCGCTGGTTGTGGATGTGTATGTGTGTCCGTATGTGAATGTTGTTCGAATTTTTCATTAACATTGTTTTTGTACAGTAGTTACGCTGAGGTTGTCAATTGTAATCAAACTGAATTTCCATTAGATTGTATCAATAAAATTATCTTATCTTATCTTATATATTGTGATCTTGAATAATTATGCAAAATTTTAACTTTATCAGAGAATGTGAAATGGAAAAAAAATCAAATACAAAACATATCAAGAGGAATAACTCCATATATACTGCCACATCTCTCAATAAGTAGCTTTAATTATTCAATACCAAACAATATCCTTAGTTACCAATACTTAATTAATTTTTATTTTTATAAAATTTATTCATGTTTTTTTTTAGCTAAATTAAACAATTGTTTAAAGTTTCAACTTGATTCTAGAATGGAAATAGGAGAAATAGAGTGTACAAAAATTGTATCAGACAGAGTGAGTTGATAGAAGCTTTCTAAAATACAAGACATTGATAGAACCAGAGAATGACATCCATTATTTAGATTAATGGAGAAACAAATGGCAAAGATAAAGATACTCAATTAGAAAACATAAAGACCTATAATGTTAATTTTAAGTCTCACATGTTAGACTCTGCATTTCCGTAAATGCTAGATCTAATTGTATTTTTTTCCAACCCTGTTCAACATGTCCTAACTCTATGAATTACTTGTGTCCTAACTCTATGAATTACTTGTGTCCTAACTCTATGAATTACTTGTGTCTGCAGTGCAAGAAAGAAGAAGAAGTGATCAACAATGATGACACTAGGCCTCTCCTGTTTAGTAATGCTGCAGAATAAAAGTCACACCACTTGCTGGTAGCATTGCACTTCTTTGTTTAATGAAATGAACAATTCCACTAGTTTCATTCTTTCCTGATGTTTCTTTTCATCTATTTTCAGAATGGGGGCTCAGATGTTAATAGGCTACAAATTGAAAAGACATTATTTTGTGTATAATGTTTTGTTTGTTAGGCCAGGTTTAGTTTTTAGTGCCTGGTAAAAAAATCCTTTTTTTTTTTAAAGAGCTATTGTGCACCAGTGTGATAAGAAGGACAAAGATGATGCGTTTTAGATATATACCAATTAAATACTTGAATACAGATAATACTTTAAGAAACTTAAAACAAGTCTTTTCAGTCTTTTAGATACTATTATTTCTCTTAATACAAATATATATTTGTATTCTTATACATGTCTACACTATGTCCAGGTGTTTGTTTAACATACTAAAAATCTTTTTGACCGATGACATTTGAATGTACTACTCTGCTCGCTCTAGATGTTTGATTTGTCTAGGATTTAGTGCTTTATGTGTCTTTGCTTAATTCAAGTTTTGGTTTCAAGTACGTAAAGAGTTGAGACAACTAATGACATCTGACTTCATTCAGACCTTTGTGTGTTATAAATGCTCTTGTATTATAACACTGACCTTTCTATTGTTTTAAACTGTAATACAATCACATGTGACAAAATCAAAGAAAACCTGCATCTACTAGCATGGAGAGTTTCAACTCAGGACAGTAATTCTTTTTTTTTTTTTAACGAATGTTTTTTTTTTTGTTTGTTTGTTTTAAGGCCAGAGTTTACAATTTGCTTTTTTTATACATAGCATTTTTATGAATGTCATTGTTTTCTAATTGGTTGTTACCATTTTATACGTTAACAAGAATTATTTAAATTATATTTTCCATGTTTCACGTTTCCTTTATTGGTGTCCCAGGAATTCCAGCAGAGAGTAACATATAAATAATATATATAACAAAACTTCTTATTCATTATATATATATATATATATATGTGTGTATATAGAAAGTGAAGTGCTTGTGAATATTACATTTAAAGTATAAATTACATCTCCTCCCCATTCCTATTTATTTGTTCTCAAATGCCAAACACTTTTCTGGGGGTTCACCTGACAAACTGCTGAAACTGTGTTTGAAGTGACCATTGACTTTAAAATCTTTTGATAATCTTTAGTGTTGTTTTTTGAATGCTTAAACTGTGTTACTGTACAACTTTGTTAAGGTTGTGTGCATTGCTACTGAAATCTAATTACCACAAATTTTGTGAACTTTGTTTATTCTCACCAGTTGTCAAGTGCTTCTCCTAGAGCAGGGGTTCTCAGCCTGTGGGTAGCGACCCACATGGGGGTCGATTGACAATTTGCCAGGGGTCGCCTAAAACCATCAAAAATGGATTGTTATTGTCCACTCTTCTATTGCTGTATGCGTGTGTGGGAAAGGGGTCGGGGCAGAGTGGGGGATTGTAAAAAGGGGTAGCTGAGTTTAAAAGGTTGAGAACTGCTGTCCTAGAGACAGAAACCTGAATGGGTATTGCATCCAACCTTCAGGGTGAGATCAATTGGAAATCAGGGTTTACTGAATAATTTTTTTTATTTTGGTGAAGTAGATAGCACTGAAGACAGACATAGTTAACTATATTGATAGTGTTTTTAAGTAAATTGAAGAGAGGCATTAGTCAAAACCAAGTCATGTAGACAGCCTAAATTGTCATTTTTTTCTCCAATATTGTGTGAAATGTATCATCTTTATAATTAATAGTTAAATCTATCCGTCTATGATAGTAGACCAACAGTTACTCTAAAATAGTATCAGACAAAATCTAGTAATGTTTATCCAAAAAGCATATATTTATAAAATATTGGTTGTTTGCGCTCTGGACTGTCTTTTGGTGATCTTGAAGGTCCTGGGCTCATTCTTTGTCATTCTGCAGGGTTATGAGCTAGGATGTAATTATCATCGGAATCACTAAAAGAGCATCAGAAAAATGTAAAAGCTTTTTTTTTTAAAATCTCATGATGCTCTGCAATCTAAAAGCTTTTGATGTTGGTCTATAGTTACTCTTTGAGAATAATGCTTTATAAAAAAAAAATACTATTAGATTTATACACCTTCTTGTTACTATGTCTAATTCAAGGAAAATTTCTTGAGATTAATATTAGTTTTATTCTTTTTGTTTATTTTTAATGATGTTCATGAAATCCTTATTTTTTTCTTAAGTTTGATCCAATATACTTAAAGAAGTTGTAAATTACCTCTATAATCCAAACAGGCAACTTTCATTATGTTAAGCTATCTGTGCATCACCACTCTTCTGACCTAGTGTCATATAATGACTTGTGTTTCTACATAGCACTGATCTGATGCAAAAACAAATATTAACATTGTGATGGCTCTGACTGATTGAATGGAAGACAAACTTGGTTCTGTGTACATTTTAAAAACTTCTCACCGAGTCTGATCTTCGTTGGTTTCATTTTAAGAAGGAAAGATAAAACTTAAGTCTTTGTTTAGTTTTTTTTGTATTTGTGAGCACAAAATCAACCCACCATTGAACTATCTTGAAAACAAAACTGTTGCTAATTTTTTGTGAATGATTATCCCTATTGTATTTACTGTATTGTTTATTTATTTCAATTATTCTGGTTTATTTTTTGGTATCATCAAGTTTGTTTGTCATCAATGCAATGTTTTGCTGTGATGAGCTTGACCTTGATCTATGACATATTTGTTTTGATGACACAAGAATGAGATATTGCATTGATTTTGTCTAGTTTGAGAAGGTTGTTACAATGTATAATTGTTTTTGCATAATAAAAAGCTTTCTTTAATAGTCCTGCTTAGTTTAAGCAAGCAGTAGACTGTACAATTGATATACAAAACGAAAACCAAACCCAAGTTTTGCTAACATAGATTAAAAATTAATTTGTCTAGCACAAAATCTATTTGTATTTATGTATGTAATCTTACTTATTGTTTATTAGAGAAATAAAATCACTATGTGTGCACAATGCCATTGTTAGCCTACTTTGGTTTTTGCCATACATTATGAATATACCAAAGCAAGACAGTGATTGAAGACATAATTTTAAAAGTGTTTATCGTGTATAGACTTGTCCATTTTGTATCAATTATAATTATATATAAATATAAGGAATTTGCAGGTATTGTTATATTAATGCTTACAACAAAAGTTTTAGAGTAATTCAAATGTTGTACTTAGTGTTTGCTTGAGAGAGACATGCTACATATCTTGAAATAAAAACAATACTTAAGTAAAGGCTTGCTTTTGTGGACTTTTAAGGGTTAACAAATTTGTATAGACATGCTAACATGGACTTCTGAAATTACAATGGCTGCACTGACATAGATTCTCATGCGATTATCATAAAACTATTTTTTAGATTCTTTGAGCTAGAAAGCTTCACCTTTTATTTGACTAATACTTAACTAGTTTCTATCATACCTTTCAGAGTAAAGGTATTTAGTTGAAATAAAGAAGTGGTTATTGTGTTACATTGGAGATACCAGCATGACTCTTAGCCAGGTAGTGCGCTCTTTGGACCATCATCATGATGGTGCAGAGTTCAAAACCTGACAGCTGCCATTCCAAGCCGTCCTGGGACTAACAATCTTTAGTTCTGAAGGAAAGTTAGAAACTTATAAATCCTAAAAGTTTGATTTGACTAGATCTAAAAGATGATGTAACATTTGTTATCAGCTGTTTGTTTTTTTCATATTAAAATTATTCATATTTGAATTCACTATGTAAGAAATACACAAACACACACTGAACAGACACACTTAACAACGTGACATGTCATCAAGAAGCATAAGACAAGCCTATTGAAAGAAATAATTCTGTTTATTTACTGACATTTTGTTTATATATTGATGCTTAAAATTATAAATTACGAAGTAATTATTGCTACAAATTATTAATGATAAATTGTCTTAAGGGATATATATATATAGAAACCACGTGGCTATCCACCTGAAAGAGCTCAAGTTTGAATCTTAATATTGACTACATTGAGATTGACTTGAGTTTGGTTTGTTGTCAAAAGGCAGCAAGGAAACCTTCCTCCCCTCTCTCTATATATATATTATTTCTCAAAGTAAGAGGTCAAACGAGCAACATGCAAGCAACAAGTAAATAGGGAAGATCCCATGGCGCACGCACGCGGTGTGCATGGACCCAATCCGCACTATTTCATTCACAAAATAGCATAGACATAAATAAATATAGACTGGAAAAAGGAAGTAACTTCATGTAACTTGAAAACGTGTATATATATCTACTATTGAATTATGATTTCCAAATTATGAAAAAAATTTAAAATTGCATGATCTTCAGTCTTAATAAATTCCATCCTCAACTAATGTCAACCACAGTTCTCATCTATTCTGAAATGCCTTTCAGAAACTGACGCAGATTTGATGGAAGACTAGTGTACTCAAAAAGGAGAATTACTTTACTTGTTGAGACTAAATAAAACTAGTAGAAGTTTTTAACCTCATCTGTTCTGATAGCTCAGTTCATGCACTCTGAACAGTCTGAGCTATTGAGTGGCATAGACCAGTTGTGTTTGCTGATTTTGTTAATACTAAAGACAATTCTGAAACATTTTCCCAGATACACCCAGCCCTCACACTTCTACATAAGAGATTGGACCATAGCATGAAAGATTCACTATAGATATAAAAGCAATTTTTTAAAATTAATTCCTTGAAATGTTTTAAACAAAATATAAATTATGGGATGAGTGTCTAAAACCACTTGGCTATCCACCTGAAAGAGCTCAAGTTTGAATCTTAATATTGACTACATTGAGATTGACTTGAGTTTGGTTTGTTGTCAAAAGGCAGCAAGGAAACCTTCCTCCCCTCCTCACTGTTGTCCACAAAAGAAATAAGACCAGAGTGCACTGAGCATGTTACAGGAACACAAGCAATCCAAAATAAATAATAATTGATCTTATGGGAAAAAAAACAAAGACAACTATGTTCAGTAGACTAATATTAAGGTTCAACAATTGGAACTAGAGTTGTTTTCAGATTTGAATAAAATATAACCATTAACAAATTTTAAATTTTGTTATCAAAATAAAAACAACACTGGCAGCATATTTAAACATCAGAGACAATTTATTCCTAAAATGCTGTGTATGCCAGCTACAAATGAATGGCAAGAAAAAAAAACATGGTCAGTTCTACCTTACAAATATTTTTACATATACCTGAACAGTTATGTACACTTAGGATTTGAAATATGAACACATCCTATTAATTACTGTAAAATAGAATGCTGGAATACACAGAAGTTCAAATAGACAAAAACATTATGTTAATACCTTTAATTACAAATTCCACAAAATTTTGCAACAACATCTCTGATAAGATAAAATTCAACCAAATGTCTAGAACATCAACAAAATACAACCAAATATCTAGAACATCTTTTTGAAAAGACATGAATTTCATCTGTTCAACTCTACTTAATGTTTATAAATGAACTCAGTCTAAGCTCATTTAGCTAGCTTCATCCTACCCTCCACCACCCCCTTTTACCCTGTTGGTGTCACCTGAGCCCAGGCTCCTCCTCCCGACTACTGAACAGTTCCCAGTACTCCTGGTCAGGGCTGGAACCCATCAGCGGTTCACAAGCTGACAGTATGTCTTGTATGTCAAGCAGTCTAAATGATGGTGCCTCTTCATTCTTGTCAAAGTTTTTATCCTGAGAGAATTAAACAATGTAATTTAATAAATGTGTATTTGTTGAAACTAGTTTTTTTTAAAGAGCTAACTAATTTATTGAATGAAATATTAATTATATAATTCTCAATATTTAACATAGTAATGGGTGAAAAATGCTGATACAGCAATCATAGTCTTGTTTGTAAAATGTTTTACATGTTTCGGAAATTCCTTCAGAGTTGAAGATAGTTATTTCCTAGTCCAAACCTCCCGCAGGACGACGGGGGATGGGAGCAGGCAGGGTTTGAACCCGGGACCATCGGTAAATCGAAAGGACAGTCCAGCGTGCAAACCGCTCGACCAGGCAGCCATCCATAGTCTAATATAAGTTCAAGGGTACATTAGTGCTCCAGAAATCTTCCAATGGAAACAAAACATGAATGGAAACTCTTTAAGTGTGCTAGTTTTTCACTTAACTAAGGTAGAAAGCACATTATCCCAAGGTTAATTAAAAATAAAAGATTCTTGTTTTGTCAGGTGCAAGAAATAATTGTGCAACATTTCAACTTCATCCAGGATTGAGTGTGGGAGGGGAGAAATAATGTGTACAAACTTTTGACCTGACAGACAGATTATTATTATAGCTTTTATTATTATAGCTTTTATATAGCGCTACTTTCATGCTTATAGCATGCTCAGAGCGCTTTTGGTCCAATCTCATTTGTGGACCAGTGGGGGGGGAGGGGGTATCTAGGAGCCGATTTACCGTGCTGCCTTTGGGCGCTCAGTAAACACAACTCTGCCCGAGTCGGGTGTCGAACCTCGAGCCCCCTTCTAGGTAGCCAAGCCAAGCTCAAGCCGCACTTTGCCTCTCGACCACAGATGTAAGATTTTTACATTTTTTTAAACAATCTAATAAACTGCTAAATTCTTTACTACAACATCACCAAAAAAAAAATCTAACTTCACACTACTAAGTCATTTGCTTTTCCATTTGAACTAGTCACTTCAAACTATAATAAAATAAAATGATCACTTTCAACAAGGCAAGGAAATACATGCCTACTTTCTGCAGTGTCTACTCTATGCACTGTTGTTTCCATTCAGCTCACACTAGAGAAAATTTCACAGCATAAGGGAAGAAAACACCTCAGCAACAGTAAACAGATCTAACTAATGGGACATCACTCACCAAGCACTTCAAATATTTCTTCAGAGCTTATAATTATTTTTTAAAAATTTCACCCCTGATGCCAGTGTAGCCTAAACTGTTGTATCTGGCTGGCTCACTTTTTGTTTGTTCTTTTACTAACTATTGAAAACTTATAAGAGTATCAATTGTAAATATAGGATATAGATACTAGTGAGATTTATATAAATCAGAAAGTTGTTGCTATATGGTTATATAAATTTACATAATAGATTATCTCCCTTTACTTACGCACATGGCCTAATGAAATTGTGCCGATGTACCAAAACAAAAATTACTTAAGGCAAAACACTACTGTCAGAATACTACTTCAAATCTAGCCAAAACAAGTTTTATCCATACAAATGTAGAGTTCATCAATACTATTTGTTACCTTTTTTTTTTTTTTTTACATGTTTTGCATACTGGTATTCCTTCAGAATCAAAGATTATTACATCCTAGCTAAAATCTCCTGCTGAGCAGGGAGGCATTGACAAGGGCAATGTTTAAAATCAGAATAGTCAAGTCGAGTTCAGAGCAGTTCAGAGAGCATCCCAAATGTCAAGGCAGCCACCAAATGTTAGAACTTAAGGTATTTGGAAGCACAAGATTGTTTATGAAAGTCATTCTTTGAAATAAAATATGTCAGTCTGACTGAACACAACATACAGCTTCATTTAAGTAGTAGACTCCATAACAAAACATTTTTTTTTGTTTCATATTTATATGGTTACTGTCTTAGTGCCCTTTCTTTCCTCCCTAAGTCACATTATTAAAAGTGGGAAGGGCAAGTATAAATTCAACAGCAAGTCTTGCCAAGTCTCCATACACTGATTACTGACTGCTGTGAATGAAAACAACTTTCATTCAAAACAATTAGCCAGCCTGGACACAGGAGCAAGACAAGCCAGATGGTGTTTTCTGTATCATTTCTATGAGGACAGACTACAAGATTTTGATGAATGAACCTATCTTTGAGTCCAGCAGTCTCTCATTACAGTAAAACTTCTACCTTCAAACTGCTAGTAATAGAAGCAAAAATAAAAAGAAGGGGGAAAATATTATATATTTTTTTTAAGTACTATTTTATTTTGTGAGTTTAAAAAAAAAACAAAAAATTTGTCATTTAACATCAAGACTCAGAATAGTTAACAAAATTATTTTTTTTTAAATTGCTCAGAAAGTAAAAAGAAAAGTTTTACAGCAGACTGAGCATTTGCTTTCTTTTCTGTCAGAGGATGCACTGTAAGGGGAGATAAGCAAAGTATTTCCTTTTTGATGTCAGGTCAAGGGGAATTAACATTCTTTATAAAAATCTCAGGGAGAGGAAAACAACAACAAAGGGCAAGAAAGAAAATGGAAATAAAATGTTATCTTTCCCAAAATTTGTCAAATTAAAGATAACAAGAGAATACTGGGTAGTCATGGGAACATAAGCCCAGACTGGCCTGAACAAACAACACAGACACCATTGTATGGAAGGGATACATTAGCATTGGAAATGAGACCTCAAAATACCAACAATTGTTTCCATTCATACAATTTTTACAGTATATGAGAATAGCCAACTTTATACATTGCATTACTACCAAAAGTCAAATGACTATAAGACAAATAAAAGACAACAGCATCTATATTCAGTATTGTGATATCTATTGACAACTTTGGAATTCACATTAATGCTAAAAAAAAAGTCTGATGTTCGTATAAGAGGTTTATGATGTGTTCTAGGATTTTACAAGTGATGCTGATCTGTAGTTTCCTGGGTCAGACGTTGATCTTTTTTAAATAAGGAGGTGTCATTAGTTTCTTTCCAGTCCCTTGGTAAACTGCCATGATTAAGAGATCCATGAAAAAAGTATTTTGCT
>JADKLZ010016627.1:7139-21974 GCA_021533235.1 Biomphalaria straminea | reverse complement strand
CCTGGTCTTACATATGATGCAGCTATTACATCACTAATAAAATATATTTTTTTTTTAAAATAGAATTTGTACACAAGAATTGAAGATTCAGAATATGAGCCAGTGATTAGAAACCGAAGTAAAAGATTAGCCAGAAAGGCACCAGTTGATATCAATGGTACAAGTGATTCTGCACAAGCCTCTCCTGTAACTCCAAACTCTTTCACCAGCGACAGGTTGAGCAGGGCCAGTATTCAATCAAGGGAGGGAAGAGATGAAAATACAAAGCCACAGAACAGACCCAATAATCCAACAGGGGCCAAGCAGATGGAAGACTCCTTGGAGGATGATCAGCTTTCCATAGAGAAAACTTCCTACTATGATTCTGCATATTATGATAGTTTTGGTAATAGTGGTAAGACAACTAGTCTTACATGATGTGCCTTGCAATATTCTTCTTCTAATATATTTACATTTTGTGTATGTGTTTTGTTTAAGATTGAAAGTTTTAACTCTTTATCTACCATAAGTCACTTTGTTTCTTTTATAGGGTGTGGTACCTGCAGTCAAAGAGTGATGTATATTATTTTAAATGTTATTTTATTCATATTACCACATTACTTTGTGATATTAAAATTTATTTCTCATGTGTAAATGTTTTATGAATGAAACTTTTAACCTTTTATGCTGTGAAGAGATTTATGAGATTAAGAATTGTATATGGAAATGTATGGTCATTGCTATAGCTACCTATGTGCAATTACAAAAAAAAAGCTCTTTTTAATAAGCTTTTATAAATATATGTTTGGTGCAAAATCCAAATAAAAGATTTTAAAAACTATCTTATTAAAATACTTATATAAGTTGGTAAACAAATTTCATGTTGTTGATGAAATATCTTTGAAACAAATTAAACTGTTTCTCTTGTTTGTAAAAAATAATGAGATTAAGGGAGAATGTGTTAAACACACCCTTACTTAGAAAATTGGTAAGAATAAACTATAATGTGTAGTTTATAAAAAGAGTAAAAGTTTCCCTAATCCAGGATAACTGAGTGTAACACCATTGAAGTTTGAAATGGTTAGGCATCCAAATAGTCCTACTACTGGTACGCTGAGTTATAGGCACAAAAGGATTAGTGGTTTTAAGCTTGATTAATTTGGTCTGAACTTGCCTGCCAATGTCAGGTGTAAGTCTATTATTTCCTAGTGTTTCTTTCTTGTAAATAAAGCTTGGGAAGAATTTGTTGTAGCATAGACCAAAGCCAAACTGGCAACGGTATGATATAAATAATGTAAATTTAGCATGAAACCCCATCAAATAGCATTTTGTCTGACAACCAGACACAACAGAATTGAGGAGACCAGGAAGGTAAAAGTTTAGAGCATTTGAGAATGCTGACCTTGTTCTTCAAAGCTCCATACTTCGTCGAAAAGCCTGAACAATTCAAAAAAAGTACCCCTATTTAAAAAAAAAGACTATTTAGGCTACTTATATGAACTCTTAAATATTTGTTTTTACTAAGCTTAAGCTACCAATATATCAATTAACTCTGTCTGGAATACATTTTTAAACACATTATTTCTTCCACAATCATTCTCAAATCAAGATGAGCCTAGAGAAATATGAATCAATAAATAAATTAATCACATTGTCAATTAATTATTGGTGATTATTTTGTTTCATATTGAACAAGGGAAATAAATTGTAAATAATTGAGATATATATAGCATTGTAAATATAGAATTCTTCCCCTCAGGTAAGTTTATTTTTTAAAAGTATTATTATATTTTGCTTGTTTTAAGCATGTCGATTTAAATCAATGTGTATATTAAATCAAACAAGAAAAAAAAACTTTGTTTAAAAAACAAAGCTTATAGTAATTGTGGGTCCTATTTGTATCAGGAAAAATCAGGAGCTGGCGACCCTAAGGCAGTTTGCAGCACACAGTGCTACACCCTGGCAGAACCTGCGACGCCGCTAACCCCAAACTGTATCAGCACTTGTCATTCTTTTAGATACATCAGCTGCGTGGAGAGAGAGGGTGACTGATGTGTGGAAGACATCGTTCCGACCACAGCTATTTTATTGTAGAGTAAGGCCATATGTGCAAAGAATCTCTATTCAATACTACTAAGACACATACTTCAGAAGTTGTCATTAGTTTTTACGACAAACATTTACAATAAATTTAAATATAGCCTACAAGTCTTTGAAAAACAAATTGAACGAGGTACATTATATCTCAGTTAATAAGCAGGATCATTTTTTTCCGAAGAGGCAGATCTTTATTCTACGAAATATATTCTACGAAATATAGAACAAATTCTTGAGTACCAACAACGGCTAGCGATCAGTCTCGTAGACTTTAGGAAAGCATTTGATAGTGTCCACCGAGAATCACTATGGAAAATAGCTAGAGAATACAGCATCCCAGAAAAATTCGTCCAGATCCTACGACACCTATATAGTCAGTCTAGTTGCTGTATTAAAACAGAAGGAGGAACAACAGAATTTTTTAGCATCGAGACAGGTGAGAGACAGGGGTGCATCTTATCTCCCTTCCTTTTCCTCCTAGCCATCGACTAGATAATGAGGAGAGCAATGAACCAGACTGCCTTTGGTATTCCATGGCGTGAACAAAACCAAATGAGGGACTTGGACTTCGCCGATGACGTTGCACTACTCGGGGCTACAAATAAAAGTATACACGAAATGACAGAGATCCTAAATAGAGAGGCACCCAAAATTGGCCTACGCATAAACTTGGATAAGATAAAATTTTTGCGGGTGGGATATAAGGCAAAGGGTGCCCCTATCAGACTTGGCGAATCAAGGCTTGAAGAGTTGGACAAGTTCACTTATCTTGGCAGCATCATAACAAATGATGGGGATGCATACCATGATGTAGCGTGCCGAAAATCTTATCTTATCTTATAGGCAGGCCTACAATACAGACGTTACTCAAAAAGAAGATGATTACGTCCTACGCGTCATGCATTCAGTCATGCATATTAACCAATGACTTAAACTCTGCCAAGTCACTGGTTTTCCTGACTAGCTCAGGCAATCCATTCCATGCTCTAATAGCGCTAGGGTAGAAGGAGCTTTTGTACAAATTTGTCCTAGCATATGGGATGAGTAATGCGCCTTTTTCTTTGTGTCTTTCTGAGTATTTTATTAAATTTCGTTTTTGAATTTGAAAGGAAAGACAGTGAGCATTTTCCAAAGGCTGCAGCCTATCTGGGCAAGCCAAGCCATTGGACTCGAGACAAAAATACACCATCTCAGCACAATGGTCATTCCAACTGCAACATATGCATGTGAGACATGGAAGTCATCTGTCAAAATTGAGAAAAGACTAATTGTAGCTCAACAAAAATGGCTGAGACGGATTCTGAGAGTCAGTTACACAAATCGGGTCTCAAACAAGGAAATCCTATGCCGAACTGGGAGTCGAACACTCAGTGAGGTTGTGACAGAACGTTGCATGAGGTTTGCGGGACATGTTCTACGACAAAATGAACTACGCATACCAAGAATTGCGATGACATTGAGGCCAATACGAGGAAAACGCAAACAGGGACGTCCTCGTATAACTTGGCGTCATACCTTCATGGAGGACCTCAGAACAGTGGACACCAGATGGGAGGAGGCTTCAGACATTGCCAATGACAGATCTTTATGGAGACAGCTTGCCGCCCAATGCGGCGCGGGAGGACCTAAGTCTAAGTAAGTACTTTTAATAAGAATGTACATAGGCGAGAGTGCACAACAGTTGTGTTGATCACTAGATTGACATTTTTTGCATTCTTCGTTAAAAAAAAAATTCCTGAAAAGTAGGGCCTAATGTTAGGCCTACTTACGTAAGTCTGCGTTAATATGCGTTGGTCTAATTATAATCAACACAACATATTGTCTCATTAGAATACAGGATACAATTCTTTTTCTCCTACTATTAATAAGCGAACAGGTCAACATTGTTATTACCTTTTTATATTGAGTGATAGAGTTTACATATAGGAATGTATTTTTTTTTTATTACGTTTCATTTGCATAGTTAAGTAAAAGAAAATCCAAGTCGAAGTCTACATCTTACATAGGTCAGCGTGCTGGAAAAAAAGGGACACTACTCTGCAAATTATGGTTTAGCTTTAGGCAGACACCGCCTAATTGATTTTTTTTTTGTTATTTTTTCTTATTGTTGTTGTTCATGGGCGTAGCCGGGGGGGGGGTGTTCTTGTGGTTCAACCTCCCCCCCGGAAAGGAAATCACCCCCCCCCGAAAAGTAACTTTAGTTAACTTTAGGCGAGATTTCAATACTAAACCATCATTTGTCCCAACGCAGCCAAGGGGTTTTGAGTTTAAAACCCCATAACAGGGGGTTTTGCAGTTAAACCCCCCTCTTCTATAGAACAAAACAAAAAAAAACAAAAAAAAAACAAACAATGTAAACGACAATTTCGAAATTCCAAGAGCATAGCATTTGATTTTAAAACCCTCTCCGAAATTTTTGATAAAACCCTTTCTTCATTGTAAGACTATCCATACATCAGTCACCGGCTTCTATGAGCGTAGCCAAGAGGGGTTTTATGTTTAACCCTCCCCCCAGCGGCTCTGGCCGTTAAAAATCCCCTCTTCAATATATTAAAAGCATATTAAACATTCAAAATTCTATGAGCGCAGCCAAAGGGGGTTTTAAGTTTTAAACCTCTTATAACAAAAATAATAACGCACCCAAAAATGCTATGAGCGTAGCCAAAGGACGGGTTGAGTTTAAACCCCTCTTCAGCGGGGTTTAACACTTTCTCTCCTAATCGACGATTCCATCGTTGATTTGAACTCATTAAATTAAATTAATATTAAATTTTATACACTTGACTTTGTGTTATATAAAAAGAGCATGCATTTTCCTTTAATTTTATTTCAAATAAAACATTTTCTAATAACAAACAACAAAGCCATTGAAGCTTATTCATAACAGGATATTAAAACAGTAATGAGCAAAACGAGGAATACCTTCGAAATGTGGACAAATAAGAGCGGAGAGAAAGAGTTAAAGCAAAAAAATACTTCTTCAATATAAAGAAAGGAAATTAAACACTAAAAGTGATATGAGCGTAGCCATAGGGGGTTTTGAGTTTAAACCCTCCTTCAGCGGGGTTTGAAGCTAAAAAATATCACTTCAATTTGAAAAAAAAAGCAAATTACACACTCAAAATTATATGAGCGATGCCAAAAGGGGTTTTGACTTTAAACTACCCTCCAGCGGTTTTTGAAGCTAAAAAATACTTCTTCAATATTAAAAAAAAGAAAATTAAATGCTATGAGCGTTGCCAAAGGGGTTTTTGAGTTTTAACCCCCTTTCCGCGGGATTTAATACTAAAAAAAAAACAACTTTTCAATATAAAAAAGCAAATTACACACTCAATATTCTATGAGCGTAGCCAACCTAATGGGGTTTAGAGTTTAAACCCCCCTCTTCCAGAGAGTTTTGTTTTTAAAGTTTAAACCGTCTACGGATGATTTTGAGTTTAAAATCCACCTACCGAGAGCTTTGAGGTTGAATATACATTATTCTAAAGCAAACTAAATTCACCAAAATCTATGAGCGTAGCTATGGGGTTTTAAATTTGTTTAAAAATTATTTGGACGATAACATTTTCCTTTTCGATATAAAATCTTAAGCAAACTACAGACACCCAATTACACGAGCTTAGTCAAGAGAGGTTACACATTTCTAACAGTGGCTGGGCTCCATTAATAAAGTGCAGTGAATAGTCGTCAGCGAAATTAACTCTTTCTCTCCGTAATTATTTTTCCACGTTTTGAAGGAATTCTTCATTTTGCTCATTACTATTTCACTACCCCTGCTACGATTGGGCATCAATTCCTTTGGTGTTTTTTTTTTTTGTAATCAGAAAATCTTGTATTTGGTATAGAATTAAAGGGAAATGCATGCTCTTTTTATATAAGTCAAAGTAAAGTTTTAACAAAATTAAACATTAATTTAATCTAATGAGGTTAAAATCAACGATGGTATCGTCGATTAGGAGAGAAAGAGTTAAATAACAAACAAACAAATGTAGCTCAACAAGATGGCTAAGACAGATTTTAGGACTTAGTTATAGAGATCGGATCTAAATCAAGGAAATCCAATGCAGAACTAGGAGTCGACGGTAGTCGACCCCTTAGTAAGGTTGTGACAGAGCGTCGCATGAGGTTAGCGGAACATGTTCTCCGACAAAATAAATTACAGCCTAATAAAAGTTGCGATGACATCCAAGTACAACTTGGAGTCCTCAGAGCAGGTGGGAAGAGGCTTCAGAAATTGCCAGTCACAGATTTTTGTGGAAACATCTTGTCGTCAAATGTGCGGGAGGGTCCAAGTCAGTAAGAATAGCCCATAAGGTTTTTGAAATAAAACTTTTTAACAGCAGGATAATGCACCATAGATACATCAGAATATATGTAGGCCTACTTTGTTGGCATTCAATACCGGAAATAGTGCTTGGCGGCTGTGCTTCGCCCCGCACTGAGGGAGCTCTCACCGCTCCACCAGACCCCCTTGCGGCCAAGGGGGAGAGTCTACAATTTTTCCACTAACTCCAGGAAGAACATATTCTAGGGCACAATAAACGCCTTCCGAAACAATGAAGCTAATAAAGATTAATTATGTACACACACATACACACATATATTTATATAATTTTTTTTTTATTTCGCGATTGGGGGGGGGGGGGGCGTTGGAAAAAAAAAAATCCCCCCACCCCCCACCCCGAAAAAAAATCCTGGCTACGCCCATGTAATGTTGTTAGTCATCATTTTTTTTTAAGAAAAAAAAGGGGGAATTACAGCCTACATTACGTGTCGTTAAGTTAATTGCGTGTGACTTATAAAATAGATGACCATTGGAGGCTTCGCGGTTATGTCTGGATGTTGAAGAGATATTTGACCATCTCAGGTAGTTCAGTTGGTGTTGTTGTTTTTTTTTCCAGCGTTTTTTTTTAAAATTTTCATTTCAAGTAGTAACTTTTTATTTTTCATCTATATATATATTTCTTAAAAGCCTCAAGATTAAAGAAAGAGGTTAAATATAGTGTAATATAAATAGATGAAGAAAGAACTTTAGCACCAACGCCGCTCAGCGATCTGTGTTCTGTAGGCCTACTAGTGTAACATTGCATTTGGGATATCAGGCTCGCACAGCCCACACATCACTAGCTAGGCCTCTGATACAAGGGAATATTTGTAGTTTAAGATTTCTTGATGAATGCTGCTTTCCCCCTACCTTTTCATTTTAGGGATTTCAGAAGCGCATTACAGAGCAGCAGCAAAAGTTGAATATATGAAGAAGATTCTTTTATTGTGATGTTGGTTCTTTGATATAATTAATAACTTCCTTTTATTTCAGTTTAAATATATATAGAAAGATGAGGTATTGTGAACGATTTACCAAACACATTACAGTATAACGTAAAACTTTTTTTCAAAGTATATAAATGAGGCCTAGAGTTCTTTTGGGTAATTATTCATTATTGTGGGACTATTGAGTTGAACAAATTTAAGAAACAGATGACGTGTTGTTCATTTCGTTTATTTTAATTTGTATGAATTCAGGTGTGTTGTTAAGTAGGCCCTACGTGAAATATTCAAAGAGATTGTTTGTTAGATGTTTATAACATGATCAAGAAATATTATTAGCATAAATTAATTATTTATTTATTTGGGTTGAACCGCAAACACTCCCCCTCGGCCCCCTGGCAACGCCCATGGATCTACAATATCTAGATTTCGATTTTTCTTCTTCTTATCCTTGTATATAATACAGACGTTATGAGTCTAATGCAAGTTTAGGTTTTGCGATCATATTTTTTTCTAAACCTGTATTTATAGTCCACCCAGCTCTAATAGGTACCTAGCATTTTTAATTTGTTGGGGAAAGTAAATGCGGTTGGTCGTTGTCGTTGTGCTGACCACATGCCACCCTCGTTAACCGTGGGCCACATAAACAGATGCCCTTTACATCATCTGCCCTACAGGTCTGAAAGGGGAATTTACTTTTTTTTTTAGACAGAATAGATCTAGATCTAGAATGTTACCATGACTGATGTAGCATGATAAAAAACAGATCACACAGTTGATTGTATTACAAAAATGCACTATCCCCTCTATCCTTTTTTTTTTTCACGTTTTCGGAATAGTCTCCCTTGATAAACAACTATATAGACTCCTATAGTATATTATAGAAGAGGTAGATAGATTTTGTATCTAGATATAGATCTACACAGTCACTGTAGACAGTGTAGATGTAGAATATTGAAACTGAACCTAGATCTAGATCTAATCTAGATTATATTTTGGAACAAATATTCTAAATTGAGTAAGTTTGTAAAAAGACTGTCACTATACTAGAAGTCTAGATCTATAGATAGTCTAGTCACTCTAGTCTAGTTAATAATAGTCGTATAGTATATTAAATATAATAGTATATAATTTTTATAACTATAAGACGTATACATAATACTAATACTATACTATAGACACTATGACTCATTGAGTATGACTATAGTATAGACTTGACTTGAGTCTAGATTAGTATTACTGTCTCTAGATAATATTTAAATATTAGTATAATTAGATCTATTCTATATTATTATTATATCTAAATTCTAGATATCATTGTATTCATTCTCTTCAGATATTATTTTATTATAATATAATAAATATTATAAATATGTTCATTGTTTACACTGGCTAACACTAACAGTTAACTTGCCAACTTCAAGTTCAAGAACTTGGTCTTGAGACTTGATTGACTTGTCCTAAAAAATCTAGAATAGATATCTACAACTCTAGTCTAGAGTGGTCAAAGACACAAGTTGAATTTCACAAAGACTAGATCTAAACTAAATCTAGTGAAACTGAAAGAGACTTGTTTTTGTTTTACTTTTACTCCTATACTGGCTATAGGCTTTTTATATATGATTTAGACTTTAAATAGTAATATGCCTTAAAAAAAACTTTGCCTTTAGAGTTTAGATTTAGTTTAGTCATTATTGACATTATAAATAAAAAATAAATTATAGTATTATAGTTTATAGTCATATCTTACTAGATGTATCTAGATCTAGATACTAGGACTAGGATACTATGGTAATAGGTGATATTGGGCCGCCCACACCTGATCCGGTTCTTTCTGTGATCCAACCGTAGATAATAGGCTCATAAACCTACCCTCAAAAGCTGTACCATCGCAAATTAATATTAAGCCGAAAAAAAAATTAGCTTTTGTTTCCCTGTCTTTTTTATATAAGAAAAAATAATTTTAAATTTGTAGGTAAGTTTTTTTTCCCTATATTACCGGGATGACCTCATAGCCTGTATTAGACTACAAGAGATAAAGATGTTACCTGTATTAGAAATTTATTGAAAGAATAAACAAAAGAAACAACATTTAACACAAAATTAATCATGCAAACATAAAATAACAGTCTAAAAGTAAGGTCACAATCTTAGTGACCTAATTTAGGTAGAATATGTGTGTTCAAATTTCAGTTTTTTTTGTGTTCATATTTATACATAATTTGAAAACATCTTTATGATTTTATATGAGGGGCTATACCTGGGGATCTTAAAATTTAGTTAATATTAATATATTAATATACTCAGGCAAAGCAAGAGAGAAAACTTTTTAGAGAGAGAGTTTACAATACTAAGTTCGTTGTGTGAACAGGTTTTCCTAGCATCTGAAGGGTTCTCAGACAAACCACCTGCGGTGGTTCAATCATGTTCGCTGGATTAAGGACAATCACATCCTGAAAGTCATTCTTTATGGGCAACTCGTGCCTGGCTCAAGAAAAACTGACCACCCCACCTCCTTTACTTTGATGTAATAAAACAGGACCTCAGAACAGTGAACATTGATACTGACCATTGAGAAGACATAGCCCCTAGGCTGCACTACTTGGAGAAAGATGGTGACCAAGAAAGCTATGGACAGTGAAAAAACTTGGTCCTCAGCTTTAGAAGAAAAGCATGCCATGCAAAAAATGGAAGGCTCCTCTAACACCAAAACAAAAGCCTATTAAGCCTGTGAATTCAATTCCAATAAATAAATGTATTGTGCCAAACTAGATATAGAATATAAACTTAGATCTAGATTTAGTTTTATGAACTAAAGTCTTAAAACCAATCAACTTTGACTCTATCATTTCATCCCTTTTTATAGTTTTCTTGAATCCATGAATTTCCTCAGATTGTTTTACAAACTTAATCGTTTAATGAAGGCTAATGACAAGAGTTTTCTGAGAATCATTAATCTTTATTGACAGGAACTATATATTTTGTAGAATCCTTTCCTAAAGCATAAAAATAAATAGAAACATCATTATTTAAAAAACAATAAATCTAGAATTATGATATAAATATTTTCTATATCATAGTTCCAAATTTTCTTCTGATTTCAATTAGTTACAAAGGGAAATTATATTTTAGAATTTAACATAGATTTTATTATCTACATTCTGTATTAAAAATACAACACACTTTATCACTTATTACTCTTGAAATACCCCCCCCCCCCCTCACAATTTAGAAGTTCAGACTTGAAATAAAAATATAATGTTGAAGATATGTGGATTGGAAAAGGTGGGTTTTAAATCAAATAGGACACTCAAGGATTTTGAACAAAGTGGTAATAGAGGCAACCTAAGGGGCCCAGCAATATAGAAAACGTTTTGTCATAGGCAGCCTATGATACAAATATCCGTGGCCTTGACACTTGCTCAGGACCCTGCGCACTGCTAAGTCTGACTCTGAAGAAATAACCATGGTACATGTACGATAAGAAGAGATCTAGTAAAAAAATATATATATTGTTAAGACATGATTAAAAATTAGGTATTTGTTTCGGGAATAATGGGAAGTTTTGCTTAGTGACAGATGAAGTAAAGTTTGTTAAAAAAAGAAGAACACTCTATTTGACACTATCAACAAGACATTTTTCATTAGACAGCCGGCTAGTAACGAAGGACGGATCCCTTTTTAAGTATTAAAAGTGTTGATTGTTTCAACAATAGTGTTAACTAGCTATATTGATTTATTTTTTCCGCCTTTCACCAGCATTTGAAGGTTACCTCTCATTGTTTGCATTCGACACTGCGAAAGGGCGCACAACAATATATTCTATGAATTGACTTCAATAACATTTTGAGTGAAGTTTAAAGCTGTCATCATTATTAAATATTTATAAGCTTGTTTGGGCATTTAGCTGTTTTTTTCTCTCCATTGATTTTACTATAAAATTTTATTTTTTTTCACTTTGGTGTCACCCTGTGACTACCAGGTGTAGCCTCCACCCATCTCCCCATCCCTAGCAATGTCACTGATGGCTGAGGCCACTTATTCATTATGAAACACTAGCCTTGAGTTAAAATCATGGTACATAAGACAAGTCCTGCAGAATTAGACCTAGATCAAGTGGAAGGAGTTATTAATGCATTTAACACGGAATATATATTTATTTAAGTTGTCAAAATAAAAAAGATGACCTCAGTCCAGCACTGCATGGCCCTTTTAAGTGGCTGCTGTATTAGCTACTTGTCCCCCGCCTCACAGAATGATAATAAGACACTTATAATTTATGTATAATAATGGTCTACAAAATGTCTCAGACACATGCAAGTAATAACAAAATAGTTCACAGAATAGATCTTACTTCAAAAATGTATAAAATAATGAACTGTAAAAATAATAAAGCATAAATAATTGCTCCATTCATGTAAGAATGTTTAGCCAAATTTACATCCCTATTGTTAGTATTGTTAAGTTGAAGCATTTCAACATTTGAGAATAGCACAATAGTACTGTACCATAATGTACAAATAGACCATATAGTGCTGACTTTATAAACAAAAGTATAAACAAAAAAAGAAGTATTTCTTTTCCAACAGCATCATGTTACACACTTACATTTTCGCTAGACACAGCACAGTAGTGTGTGTAGTCTCTGCATAAAGTAGGCCAAGAATCACTGTGTGTGCTTGTTATGTTTCTTCCTAAGCGTTTCCACTGATAACAGTAGCCATAGATTGAAAGCCACAAAATAAAATAAAAAATCATTAATTGTTAATAGGCAGTGAATGCATTAACACATGTCGGTAGTAGAGGATGGCAGTGTCAACAGATCTGTGGAATTCCTAGGTAAATGTCTTTTAGTTAATGCATACTCAACTTGTAGCATTTGCTTTGCTTTGTGTTTTTTTCCTTAATTTTTTAACGTATTATTTTCTTATTAATATATATATATATATATATATAGTTCTTATATTGAGTTTTGCATTAAAAATCAACAAACTATATAGTAATTATTTCTGGTGAATCCGCTGGAGTTTACATTGTTAAAAACTTAATAGACTAAGTCAAGATGTCATAAAAGTACAATTGAACATGCAGTGGCTTTGATGGTCATTAACGGAAGTCCACTTTTCAGGCTCGTCCATGTGCAAAACGTTGATAAGATATAATCAAATCAAATCTTTGTCCATTATTGAGCTAAACAGCACAGTCTTTTCTTTGCGATATTGTTGATCGTATATAGTTTTTGATGCATTTCAACTTTGATATTGATGATTGTAAATAGTTTTTGATAAGTCTTAACTTTGATATTGTTGATCGTAAATAGTTTTTGAAAAGTTTTAACTTTGGAAAGTTTCTTCCGCACTCGCAACTGTCAGAAGAATTGTCAGCTTCATTCTGTAGGCTACAGCAATGTTGGGAAATGAATCTCAAATGGGCCTAACATGCATTCTTGAGTTGTATTCATGTTAACAGAAATCCTTTCTCGAATCCAATCCGTTTGTCAGAACTGCTTCCCAGGACATCACACCGACTTTCAATGGATTGCTACGATACATTACGATGTATGCTAGTCTCCTCTCCGTTAAACAGATTTCAAAACTCCTTTATTTCACTTTCAGTCAAGAGTAGATAAAGCTCCGGTTGTTTCAGTGTGTATACCGATATGTTTTGTGTGTAAATGTGTTACGTATTTGCATCAATATTGTTATGTTATTGTAGGCCTACTTATGCTTAGGAGGACAATTGTATTCCAACTTAATTATCACCATAAGGCAACGATTTTGTCTGATTGGTGTGAGGCAAAAAAAAAATTTAGGTTACTGCTAAGTGTCCGTAGCTTCGTGCAATACGGCGCTCCTCCTCACTATTCAAACCCGAGGACAAGCCTTGTTATACCGGTATATTATTTGGAAAAATTCTAGGAGTTAAATAACAGTGTTACTTTTAGTAGTCACTGATTCAACTAGGAACAGCCTCTTATTTTTGGTGAATAGAATTGGAGCTGGCAATTATGTTCTGCTGAAAACACTTGACACTTGAAACAACAAAAACTTGAAAAAGAGAAATCACGCAGGTCACGTTAGAAAGGGTTCATTCTCGTTTTTTTATTAACCGTTTCTTATCATTCTCAGTGTTTACCTAAGTTGTATCAAATCCTCGAGACACTGTTTGGTGTCAGTACTCTACGGAGATGTTTTTTTTTTTTTCATAGATTGAATCCCGTTGAAGTATTGCACTGATAGACTTGTCTGATTAGAGAGCGGACAAAAGTACATGGTTTATAGCAGTGTATGTGGGGGATGTTGTTCTCATGGATACTTCAAACTTTGTCAAATGTTTTTTTAATAAAGCTTGTATCAACTAACTCTGTCTAAAAAAATGCATGATTGCCATGAGTACACGGGATGTAGGTCAAATGTCCCAATCTTTGTTTTCTAATGTTCTGGTCGGCATCGCTTGTAATTAGCCAAAGTGGTCCTGTTCAATGAAGAGCTTATGACAATCCGCTGGTTAGGTCATCACTGATAAAGTTTGTTGAGGTCATTGCAGTTTTATCTTCAGTCGCTATCTCCAGGAACACAAGTGTACGGATAATAGTTTTCCCTGAACCCCTTTCCATTATTGCGTGAAAAGTGGATCACAAGTCTCGAGGCTTTTCTTCCTTTGCTGTATGATTCCAAGTTTTTAGGTTCTGAAATGAAAACCCTCCACACAACCTTTCAACCCTTTGCATAATTGAAAAACTAAGCACGATATGGTCTAAATGGGCCTCATTTACCAATCGTAAACAAACAATATTTAGACACGTGATAATATTGATAAACATTGGAACAAAAAAACTGTGTATTACGTAATTTGTATAGAATATATAGAGAATCATGTGGTTAAATGTTGTTTGTTTACGATTGGCGATTGATGTCCATTGTCCCGATGTGCCAAAAAATTCCAAATCAAATCCATTGAACCCAATATCAAAGGGAGAAAGAAATGGCTGTTATGTTTCGAATAGGAAACACAATCGCAGTCTTGCCAAATAGTTGACATCTAAGTTCCTGCTCTTGTTGACTCGTGCATTCATTGCGTGCACTACAGCAAAGAAGAAGATTTAATTAGTGACAAAAAACAACAACATTTTTTTCCCAATAATATTGGCTAGTTAATTACCTCTGTGTCGCATCACAGCCATACTGGTCCTTACTGCACTGAGGTAGCAACCATACAATGTTTTGGTTAGGGATTTACCTGCCAGTGTTATTATTATTTTCCTTGAAAAAATTAAGGGCATGACATGCCCTCAATGGACCTCAATCACCAATTGTAAACAAACAACATTTAGCCACGTGATTCTATATATACATATCTTCTATACAAACTATGTAATGTAATGTCACGTGATAGTATTTTTTCCTTGTTTTATCAATATTATGAGGTGGCTAAATGTGTTAATTTACGATTGGTGAATGAGGTCCATTGTGTCGATTTGGCAAAAAAAAA
>JADKLZ010016626.1:7315-22623 GCA_021533235.1 Biomphalaria straminea | reverse complement strand
CCTGGTCTTACATATGATGCAGCTATTACATCACTAATAAAATATATATTTTTTTAAAAATAGAATTTGTACACAAGAATTGAAGATTCAGAATATGAGCCAGTGATTAGAAACCGAAGTAAAAGATTAGCCAGAAAGGCACCAGTTGATATCAATGGTACAAGTGATTCTGCACAAGCCTCTCCTGTAACTCCAAACTCTTTCACCAGCGACAGGTTGAGCAGGGCCAGTATTCAATCAAGGGAGGGAAGAGATGAAAATACAAAGCCACAGAACAGACCCAATAATCCAACAGGGGCCAAGCAGATGGAAGACTCCTTGGAGGATGATCAGCTTTCCATAGAGAAAACTTCCTACTATGATTCTGCATATTATGATAGTTTTGGTAATAGTGGTAAGACAACTAGTCTTACATGATGTGCCTTGCAATATTCTTCTTCTAATATATTTACATTTTGTGTATGTGTTTTGTTTAAGATTGAAAGTTTTAACTCTTTATCTACCATAAGTCACTTTGTTTCTTTTATAGGGTGTGGTACCTGCAGTCAAAGAGTGATGTATATTATTTTAAATGTTATTTTATTCATATTACCACATTACTTTGTGATATTAAAATTTATTTCTCATGTGTAAATGTTTTATGAATGAAACTTTTAACCTTTTATGCTGTGAAGAGATTTATGAGATTAAGAATTGTATATGGAAATGTATGGTCATTGCTATAGCTACCTATGTGCAATTACAAAAGAAAGCTCTTTTTAATAAGCTTTTATAAATATATGTTTGGTGCAAAATCCAAATAAAAGATTTTAAAAACTATATCTTATTAAAATACTTATATAAGTTGGTAAACAAATTTCATGTTGTTGATGAAATATCTTTGAAACAAATTAAACTGTTTCTCTTGTTTGTAAAAAATAATGAGATTAAGGGAGAATGTGTTAAACACACCCTTGCTTAGAAAATTGGTAAGAATAAACTATAATGTGTAGTTTATAAAAAGAGTAAAAGTTTCCCTAATCCAGGATAACTGAGTGTAACACCATTGAAGTTTGAAATGGTTAGGCATCCAAATAGTCCTACTACTGGTACGCTGAGTTATAGGCACAAAAGGATTAGTGGTTTTAAGCTTGATTAATTTGGTCTGAACTTGCCTGCCAATGTCAGGTGTAAGTCTATTATTTCCTAGTGTTTCTTTCTTGTAAATAAAGCTTGGGAAGAATTTGTTGTAGCATAGACCAAAGCCAAACTGGCAACGGTATGATATAAATAATGTAAATTTAGCATGAAACCCCATCAAATAGCATTTTGTCTCACAACCAGACACAACAGAATTGAGGAGACCAGGAAGGTAAAAGTTTAGAGCATTTGAGAATGCTGACCTTGTTCTTCAAAGCTCCATACTTCGTCGAAAAGCCTGAACAATTCAAAAAAAGTACCCCTATTTAAAAAAAAAGACTATTTAGGCTACTTATATGAACTCTTAAATATTTGTTTTTACTAAGCTTAAGCTACCAATATATCAATTAACTCTGTCTGGAATACATTTTTAAACACATTATTTCTTCCACAATCATTCTCAAATCAAGATGAGCCTAGAGAAATATGAATCAATAAATAAATTAATCACATTGTCAATTAATTATTGGTGATTATTTTGTTTCATATTGAACAAGGGAAATAAATTGTAAATAATTGAGATATATATAGCATTGTAAATATAGAATTCTTCCCCTCAGGTAAGTTTATTTTTTAAAAGTATTATTATATTTTGCTTGTTTTAAGCATGTCGATTTAAATCAATGTGTATATTAAATCAAACAAGAAAAAAAAACTTTGTTTAAAAAACAAAGCTTATAGTAATTGTGGGTCCTATTTGTATCAGGAAAAATCAGGAGCTGGCGACCCTAAGGCAGTTTGCAGCACACAGTGCTACACCCTGGCAGAACCTGCGACGCCGCTAACCCCAAACTGTATCAGCACTTGTCATTCTTTTAGATACATCAGCTGCGTGGAGAGAGAGGGTGACTGATGTGTGGAAGACATCGTTCCGACCACAGCTATTTTATTGTAGAGTAAGGCCATATGTGCAAAGAATCTCTATTCAATACTACTAAGACACATACTTCAGAAGTTGTCATTAGTTTTTACGACAAACATTTACAATAAATTTAAATATAGCCTACAAGTCTTTGAAAAACAAATTGAACGAGGTACATTATATCTCAGTTAATAAGCAGGATCATTTTTTTCCGAAGAGGCAGATCTTTATTCTACGAAATATAGAACAAATTATTGAGTACCAACAACGGCTAGCGATCAGTCTCGTAGACTTTAGGAAAGCATTTGATAGTGTCCACCGAGAATCACTATGGAAAATAGCTAGAGAATACAGCATCCCAGAAAAATTCGTCCAGATCCTACGACACCTATATAGTCAGTCTAGTTGCTGTATTAAAACAGAAGGAGGAACAACAGAATTTTTTAGCATCGAGACAGGTGAGAGACAGGGGTGCATCTTATCTCCCTTCCTTTTCCTCCTAGCCATCGACTAGATAATGAGGAGAGCAATGAACCAGACTGCCTTTGGTATTCCATGGCGTGAACAAAACCAAATGAGGGACTTGGACTTCGCCGATGACGTTGCACTACTCGGGGCTACAAATAAAAGTATACAAGAAATGACAGAGATCCTAAATAGAGAGGCACCCAAAATTGGCCTACGCATAAACTTGGATAAGATAAAATTTTTGCGGGTGGGATATAAGGCAAAGGGTGCCCCTATCAGACTTGGCGAATCAAGGCTTGAAGAGTTGGACAAGTTCACTTATCTTGGCAGCATCATAACAAATGATGGGGATGCATACCATGATGTAGCGTGCCGAAAATCTTATCTTATCTTATAGGCAGGCCTACAATACAGACGTTACTCAAAAAGAAGATGATTACGTCCTACGCGTCATGCATCCAGTCATGCATATTAACCAATGACTTAAACTCTGCCAAGTCACTGGTTTTCCTGACTAGCTCAGGCAATCCATTCCATGCTCTAATAGCGCTAGGGTAGAAGGAGCTTTTGTACAAATTTGTCCTAGCATATGGGATGAGTAATGCGCCTTTTTCTTTGTGTCTTTCTGAGTATTTTATTAAATTTCGTTTTTGAATTTGAAAGGAAAGACAGTGAGCATTTTCCAAAGGCTGCAGCCTATCTGGGCAAGCCAAGCCATTGGACTCGAGACAAAAATACACCATCTCAGCACAATGGTCATTCCAACTGCAACATATGCATGTGAGACATGGAAGTCATCTGTCAAAATTGAGAAAAGACTAATTGTAGCTCAACAAAAATGGCTGAGACGGATTCTGAGAGTCAGTTACACAAATCGGGTCTCAAACAAGGAAATCCTATGCCGAACTGGGAGTCGAACACTCAGTGAGGTTGTGACAGAACGTTGCATGAGGTTTGCGGGACATGTTCTACGACAAAATGAACTACGCATACCAAGAATTGCGATGACATTGAGGCCAATACGAGGAAAACGCAAACAGGGACGTCCTCGTATAACTTGGCGTCATACCTTCATGGAGGACCTCAGAACAGTGGACACCAGATGGGAGGAGGCTTCAGACATTGCCAATGACAGATCTTTATGGAGACAGCTTGCCGCCCAATGCGGCGCGGGAGGACCTAAGTCTAAGTAAGTACTTTTAATAAGAATGTACATAGGCGAGAGTGCACAACAGTTGTGTTGATCACTAGATTGACATTTTTTGCATTCTTCGTTAAAAAAAAAATTCCTGAAAAGTAGGGCCTAATGTTAGGCCTACTTACGTAAGTCTGCGTTAATATGCGTTGGTCTAATTATAATCAACACAACATATTGTCTCATTAGAATACAGGATATAATTCTTTTTCTCCTACTATTAATAAGCGAACAGGTCAACATTGTTATTACCTTTTTATATTGAGTGATAGAGTTTACATATAGGAATGTATTTTTTTTTTTATTACGTTTCATTTGCATAGTTAAGTAAAAGAAAATCCAAGTCGAAGTCTACATCTTACATAGGTCAGCGTGCTGGAAAAAAAGGGACACTACTCTGCAAATTATGGTTTAGCTTTAGGCAGACACCGCCTAATTGATTTTTTTTTTGTTATTTTTTCTTATTGTTGTTGTTCATGGGCGTAGCCGGGGGGGGGGTGTTCTTGTGGTTCAACCTCCCCCCCGGAAAGGAAATCACCCCCCCCCGAAAAGTAACTTTAGTTAACTTTAGGCGAGATTTCAATACTAAACCATCATTTGTCCCAACGCAGCCAAGGGGTTTTGAGTTTAAAACCCCATAACAGGGGGTTTTGCAGTTAAACCCCCCTCTTCTATAGAACAAAACAAAAAAAAACAAAAAAAAAACAAACAATGTAAACGACAATTTCGAAATTCCAAGAGCATAGCATTTGATTTTAAAACCCTCTCCGAAATTTTTGATAAAACCCTTTCTTCATTGTAAGACTCTATGAGCGTAGCCAAGAGGGGTTTTATGTTTAACCCTCCCCCCAGCGGCTCTGGCCGTTAAAAATCCCCTCTTCAATATATTAAAAGCATATTAAACATTCAAAATTCTATGAGCGCAGCCAAAGGGGGTTTTAAGTTTTAAACCTCTTATAACAAAAATAATAACGCACCCAAAAATGCTATGAGCGTAGCCAAAGGACGGGTTGAGTTTAAACCCCTCTTCAGCGGGGTTTAACACTTTCTCTCCTAATCGACGATTCCATCGTTGATTTGAACTCATTAAATTAAATTAATATTAAATTTTATACACTTGACTTTGTGTTATATAAAAAGAGCATGCATTTTCCTTTAATTTTATTTCAAATAAAACATTTTCTAATAACAAACAACAAAGCCATTGAAGCTTATTCATAACAGGATATTAAAACAGTAATGAGCAAAACGAGGAATACCTTCGAAATGTGGACAAATAAGAGCGGAGAGAAAGAGTTAAAGCAAAAAAATACTTCTTCAATATAAAGAAAGGAAATTAAACACTAAAAGTGATATGAGCGTAGCCATAGGGGGTTTTGAGTTTAAACCCTCCTTCAGCGGGGTTTGAAGCTAAAAAATATCACTTCAATTTGAAAAAAAAAGCAAATTACACACTCAAAATTATATGAGCGATGCCAAAAGGGGTTTTGACTTTAAACTACCCTCCAGCGGTTTTTGAAGCTAAAAAATACTTCTTCAATATTAAAAAAAAGAAAATTAAATGCTATGAGCGTTGCCAAAGGGGTTTTTGAGTTTTAACCCCCTTTCCGCGGGATTTAATACTAAAAAAAAAACAACTTTTCAATATAAAAAAGCAAATTACACACTCAATATTCTATGAGCGTAGCCAACCTAATGGGGTTTAGAGTTTAAACCCCCCTCTTCCAGAGAGTTTTGTTTTTAAAGTTTAAACCGTCTACGGATGATTTTGAGTTTAAAATCCACCTACCGAGAGCTTTGAGGTTGAATATACATTATTCTAAAGCAAACTAAATTCACCAAAATCTATGAGCGTAGCTATGGGGTTTTAAATTTGTTTAAAAATTATTTGGACGATAACATTTTCCTTTTCGATATAAAATCTTAAGCAAACTACAGACACCCAATTACACGAGCTTAGTCAAGAGAGGTTACACATTTCTAACAGTGGCTGGGCTCCATTAATAAAGTGCAGTGAATAGTCGTCAGCGAAATTAACTCTTTCTCTCCGTAATTATTTTTCCACGTTTTGAAGGAATTCTTCATTTTGCTCATTACTATTTCACTACCCCTGCTACGATTGGGCATCAATTCCTTTGGTGTTTTTTTTTTTGTAATCAGAAAATCTTGTATTTGGTATAGAATTAAAGGGAAATGCATGCTCTTTTTATATAAGTCAAAGTAAAGTTTTAACAAAATTAAACATTAATTTAATCTAATGAGGTTAAAATCAACGATGGTATCGTCGATTAGGAGAGAAAGAGTTAAATAACAAACAAACAAATGTAGCTCAACAAGATGGCTAAGACAGATTTTAGGACTTAGTTATAGAGATCGGATCTAAATCAAGGAAATCCAATGCAGAACTAGGAGTCGACGGTAGTCGACCCCTTAGTAAGGTTGTGACAGAGCGTCGCATGAGGTTAGCGGAACATGTTCTCCGACAAAATAAATTACAGCCTAATAAAAGTTGCGATGACATCCAAGTACAACTTGGAGTCCTCAGAGCAGGTGGGAAGAGGCTTCAGAAATTGCCAGTCACAGATTTTTGTGGAAACATCTTGTCGTCAAATGTGCGGGAGGGTCCAAGTCAGTAAGAATAGCCCATAAGGTTTTTGAAATAAAACTTTTTAACAGCAGGATAATGCACCATAGATACATCAGAATATATGTAGGCCTACTTCGTTGGCATTCAATACCGGAAATAGTGCTTGGCGGCTGTGCTTCGCCCCGCACTGAGGGAGCTCTCACCGCTCCACCAGACCCCCTTGCGGCCAAGGGGGAGAGTCTACAATTTTTCCACTAACTCCAGGAAGAACATATTCTAGGGCACAATAAACGCCTTCCGAAACAATGAAGCTAATAAAGATTAATTATGTACACACACATACACACATATATTTATATAATTTTTTTTTTATTTCGCGATTGGGGGGGGGGGGGGCGTTGGAAAAAAAAAAATCCCCCCACCCCCCACCCCGAAAAAAAATCCTGGCTACGCGCATGTAATGTTGTTAGTCATCATTTTTTTTTAAGAAAAAAAAGGGGGAATTACAGCCTACATTACGTGTCGTTAAGTTAATTGCGTGTGACTTATAAAATAGATGACCATTGGAGGCTTCGCGGTTATGTCTGGATGTTGAAGAGATATTTGACCATCTCAGGTAGTTCAGTTGGTGTTGTTGTTTTTTTTTCCAGCGTTCTTTTTTTAAATTTTCATTTCAAGTAGTAGGCCTAACTTTTTATTTTTCATCTATATATATTTCTTAAAAGCCTCAAGATTAAAGAAAGAGGTTAAATATAGTGTAATATAAATAGATGAAGAAAGAACTTTAGCACCAACGCCGCTCAGCGATCTGTGTTCTATGTTGTAGACCTACTAGTGTAACATTGCATTTGGGATATCAGGCTCGCACAGCCCACACATCACTAGCTAGGCCTCTGATACAAGGGAATATTTGTAGTTTAAGATTTCTTGATGAATGCTGCTTTCTCCCTCCTTTTTCATTTTAGGGATTTCAGAAGCGCATTACAGAGCAGCAGCAAAAGTTGAATATATGAAGAAGATTCTTTTATTGTGATGTTGGTTCTTTGATATAATTAATAACTTAACCTTTTATTTCAGTTTAAATATATATAGAAAGATGAGGTATTGTGAACGATTTACCAAACACATTACAGTATAACGTAAAACTTTTTTTAAAAGTATATAAATGAGGCCTAGAGTTCTTTTGGGTAATTATTCATTATTGTGGGACTATTGAGTTGAACAAAGTTAAGAAACAGATGACGTGTTCTTCATTTTGTTTATTTTAATTTGTATGAATTCAGGTGTGTTGTTAAGTAGGCCCTACGTGAAATATTCAAAGAGATTGTTTGTTAGATGTTTTTAACATGATCAAGAAATATTATTAGCATAAATTAATTATTTATTTATTTGGGTTGAACCGCAAACACTCCCCCCTCGGCCCCCTGGCAACGCCCATGGATCTACAATATCTAGATTTCGATTTTTCTTCTTCTTATCCTCGTATATAATACAGACGTTATGAGTCTAAGGCAAGTTTAGGTTTTGCGATCATATTTTATTTTTTTCTAAACCTGTATTTATAGTCCACCCATCTCTAATAGGTAGTAAGGTACCTAGCATTTTTAATTTGTTGGGGAAAGTAAATGCGGTTGGTCGTTGTCGTTGTGCTGACCAAATGCCACCCTCGTTAACCGTGGGCCACATAAACAGATGCCCTTTACATCATCTGCCCTACAGGTCTGAAAGGGGAATTTACTTTTTTTTTTTTAGACAGAATAGATCTAGATCTAGAATGTTACCATGACTGATGTAGCATGATAAAAAACAGATCACACAGTTGATTGTATTACAAAAATGCACTATCCCCTCTATCCTTTTTTTTTTTCACGTTTTCGGAATAGTCTCCCTTGATAAACAACTATATAGACTCCTATAGTATATTATAGAAGAGGTAGATAGATTTTGTATCTAGATATACACAGTCACTGTAGACAGTGTAGATGTAGAATATTGAAACTGAACCTAGATCTAGATCTAATCTAGATTATATTTTGGAACAAATATTCTAAATTGAGTAAGTTTGTAAAAAGACTGTCACTATACTAGAAGTCTAGATCTATAGATAGTCTAGTCACTCTAGTCTAGTTAATAATAGTCGTATAGTATATTAAATATAATAGTATATAATTTTTATAACTATAAGACGTATACATAATACTAATACTATACTATAGACACTATGACTCATTGAGTATGACTATAGTATAGACTTGACTTGAGTCTAGATTAGTATTACTGTCTCTAGATAATATTTAAATATTAGTATAATTAGATCTATTCTATATTATTATTATATCTAAATTCTAGATATCATTGTATTCATTCTCTTCAGATATTATTTTATTATAATATAATAAATATTATAAATATGTTCATTGTTTACACTGGCTAACACTAACAGTTAACTTGCCAACTTCAAGTTCAAGAACTTGGTCTTGAGACTTGATTGACTTGTCCTAAAAAATCTAGAATAGATATCTACAACTAACTCTAGTCTAGAGTGGACAAAGACACAAGTTGAATTTCACAAAGACTAGATCTAAACTAAATCTAGTGAAACTGAAAGAGACTTGTTTTTACTTTTACTCCTATACTGGCTATAGGCTTATACATGATTTAGACTTTAAGTAGTAATTATTAAATATGGGATTATGGTAATGTATCATTTTAGAGGCGTGTTCGCCATTTTGAAAAAAGGTACAACAACAAACCAGATGAATATACCTCTCAAAATTGTTAATAAAAGTACTCCTGAGGTTTGAAATCCATTTGTGCATAAATTTAAGTTTGAGAGCTAAAATTCAGGTAAGTTAACAAGTTTGCAAAGTTAAAAGAAAAGTTTTTTTGAAGTCTCAGTGAGTGAGTCTGTAGCTCTGTACAGTGTGTTACAAACGAACTTTACTTTTAACTTTGCAAACAGCTGCAAACTTGTTAGATCTTGTTCAAATGTTATTGATATCTCTCAAACTTAAATTAAGTCATTAAGTATGATTAAGTTTATGCACAAATGGATTTAAAGCCTCAGGAGTACTTTTATTAACAATTTTGAGAGGTATATTCATCTGGTTTGTTGTTGTACCTTTTTTCAAAATGGCGAACACACCTCTAAAATGATACATTACCTGGGATTATGTCTTAAAAAAAAACTTTGCCTTTAGATTTAGTTTAGTCATTATTGACATTATAAATAAAAAATAAATTATAGTATTATAGTTTATAGTCATATCTTACTAGATGTATCTAGATCTAGATACTAGGATACTATGGTAATAGGTGATATTGGGCCGCCCACACCTGATCCGGTTCTTTCTGTGATCCAACCGTAGATAATAGGCTCATAAACCTACCCTCAAAAGCTGTACCATCGCAAATTAATATTAAGCCGAAAAAAAATTAGCTTTTGTTTCCCTGTCTTTTTATATAAGAAAAAATAATTTTAAATTTGTAGGTAAGTTTTTTATTTCCCTATATTACCGGGATGACCTCATAGCCTGTATTAGACTACAAGAGATAAAGATGTTACCTGTATTAGAAATTTATTGAAAGAATAAACAAAAGAAACAACATTTAACACAAAATTAATCATGCAAACATAAAATAAAGTAAGGTCACAATCTTAGTGACCTAATTTAGGTAGAATATGTGTGTTCAAATTTCTGTTTTTTTGTGTTCATATTTATACATAATTTGAAAACATCTTTATGATTTTATATGAGGGGCTATACCTGGGGATCTTAAAATTTAGTTAATATTAATATATTAATATACTCAGGCAAAGCAAGAGAGAAAACTTTTTAGAGAGAGAGTTTACAATACTAAGTTCGTTGTGTGAACAGGTTTTCCTAGCATCTGAAGGGTTCTCAGACAATGCCACCTGCGGTGGTTCAATCATGTTCGCTGGATTAAGGACAATCGCATCCTGAAAGTCATTCTTTATGGGCAACTCGTGCCTGGCTCAAGAAAAACTGACCACCCCACCTCCTTTACTTTGATGTAATAAAACAGGACCTCAGAACAGTGAACATTGATACTGACCATTGAGAAGACATAGCCCCTAGGCTGCACTACTTGGAGAAAGATGGTGACCAAGAAAGCTATGGACAGTGAAAAAACTTGGTCCTCAGCTTTAGTCGGCTTTAGAAGAAAAGCATGCCAAAAAATGGAAGGCTCCTCTAACACCAAAACAAAAGCCTATTAAGCCTGTGAATTCAATTCCAATGAAATAAATGTATTGTGCCAAACTAGATATAGAATATAAACTTAGATCTAGATTTAGTTTTATGAACTAAAGTCTTAAAACCAATCAACTTTGACTCTATCATTGCATCCCTTTTTATAGTTTTCTTGAATCCATGAATTTCCTCAGATTTTTTTACAAACTTAATCGTTTAATGAAGGCTAATGACAAGAGTTTTCTGAGAATCATTATTAATCTTTATTGACAGGAACTATATATTTTGTAGAATCCTTTCCTAAAGCATAAAAATAAATAGAAACATCATTATTTAAAAAACAATAAATCTAGAATTATGATATAAATATTTTCTATATCATAGTTCCAAATTTTCTTCTGATTTCAATTAGTTACAAAGGGAAATTATATTTTAGAATTTAACATAGATTTTATTATCTACATTCTGTATTAAAAATACAACACACTTTATCACTTATTACTCTTGAAATACCCCCCCCCCCCCTCACAATTTAGAAGTTCAGACTTGAAATAAAAATATAATGTTGAAGATATGTGGATTGGAAAAGGTGGGTTTTAAATCAAATAGGACACTCAAGGATTTTGAACAAAGTGGTAATAGAGGCAACCTAAGGGGCCCAGCAATATAGAAAATGTTTTGTCATAGTGGCCTTGACACTTGCTCAGGACCCTGCGCACTGCTAAGTCTGACTCTGAAGAAATAACCATGGTACACGTACGATAAGAAGAGATCTAGTAAAAAAAATATATATTGTTAAGACATGATTAAAAATTAGGTATTTGTTTCGGGAATAAAGGGAAGTTTTGCTTAGTGACAGATGAAGTAAAGTTTGTTAAAAAAAGAAGAACACTCTATTTGACACTATCAACAAGACATTTTTCATTAGACAGCCGGCTAGTAACGAAGGACGGATCCCTTTTTAAGTATTAAAAGTGTTGATTGTTTCAACAATAGTGTTAACTAGCTATATTGATTTATTTTTTCCGCCTTTCACCAGCATTTGAAGGTTACCTCTCATTGTTTGCATTCGACACTGCGAAAGGGCGCACAACAATATATTCTATGAATTGACTTCAATAACATTTTGAGTGAAGTTTAAAGCTGTCATCATTATTAAATATTCATAAGCTTGTTTGGGTATTTAGCTGTTTTTTTCTCTCCATTGATTTTACTATAAAATTTTATTTTTTTTCACTTTGGTGTCACCCTGTGACTACCAGGTGTAGCCTCCACCCATCTCCCCTCCCTAGCAATGTCACTGATGGCTGAGGCCAATTATTCATTATGAAACACTAGCCTTGAGTTAAAATCATGGTACAGAAGACAAGTCCTGCAGAATTAGACCTAGATCAAGTGGAAGGAGTTATTAATGCATTTAACACGGAATATATATTTATTTAAGTTGTCAAAATAAAAAAGATGACCTCAGTCCAGCACTGCATGGCCCTTTTAAGTGGCTGCTGTATTAGCTACTTGTCCCCCACCTCACAGAATGATAATAAGACACTTATAATTTATGTATAATAATGGTCTACAAAATGTCTCAGACACATGCAAGTAATAACAAAATAGTTCACAGAATAGATCTTACTTCAAAAATGTATAAAATAATGAACTGTAAAAATAATAAAGCATAAATAATTGCTTCATTCATGTAAGAATGTTTAGCCAAATTTACATCCCTGTTGTTAGTATTGTTAAGTTGAAGCATTTCAACATTTGAGAATAGCACAATATTACTGTACCATAATGTACATTATATACAGAAAAATACAAATAGACTTTATAAACAAAAGTATAAACAAAAAAAGAAGTATTTCTTTTCCAACAGCATCATGTTACACACTTACGTTTTCGCTAGACACAGCACAGTTGTGTGTGTAGTCTCTGCATAAAGTAGGCCAAGAATCACTGTGTGTGCTTGTTATGTTTCTTCCTAAGCGTTTCCACTGATAACAGTAGTCATAGATTGAAAGCCACAAAATAAAATAAAAAAATCATTAATTGTTAATAGGCAGTGAATGCATTAACACATGTCGGTAGTAGAGGATGGCAGTGTCAACAGATCTGTGGAATTCCTAGGTAAATGTCTTTTAGTTAATGCATACTCAACTTGTAGCATTTGCTTTGCTTTGTGTTTTTTTCCTTAATTTTTTAACGTATTATTTTCTTATTAATATATATATATATATATATATAGTTCTTATATTGAGTTTTGCATTAAAAATCAACAAACTATATAGTAATTATTTCTGGTGAATCCGCTGGAGTTTACATTGTTAAAAACTTAATAGACTAAGTCAAGATGTCATAAAAGTACAATTGAACATGCAGTGGCTTTGATGGTCATTAACGGAAGTCCACTTTTCAGGCTCGTCCATGTGCAAAACGTTGATAAGATATAATCAAATCAAATCTTTGTCCATTATTGAGGTTTGTTCCTTTTTAGTTGCTACAAATAGCTAAACAGCACAGTCTTTTCTTTGCGATATTGTTGATCGTATATAGTTTTTGATGCATTTCAACTTTGATATTGATGATTGTAAATAGTTTTTGATAAGTCTTAACTTTGATATTGTTGATCGTAAATAGTTTTTGAAAAGTTTTAACTTTGGAAAGTTTCTTCCGCACGCGCAACTGTCAGAAGAATTGTCAGCTTCATTCTGTAGGCTACAGCAATGTTGGGAAATGAATCTCAAATGGGCCTAACATGCATTCTTGAGTTGTATTCATGTTAACAGAAATCCTTTCTCGAATCCAATCCGTTTGTCAGAACTGCTTCCCAGGACATCACACCGACTTTCAATGGATTGCTACGATACATTACGATGTATGCTAGTCTCCTCTCCGTTAAACAGATTTCAAAACTCCTTTATTTCACTTTCAGTCAAGAGTAAATAAAGCTCCGGTTGTTTCAGTGTGTATACCGATATGTTTTGTGTGTAAATGTGTTACGTATTTGCATCAATATTGTTATGTTATTGTAGGCCTACTTATGCTTAGGAGGACAATTGTATTCCAACTTAATTATAAACATAAGGCAACGATTTTGTCTGATTGGTGTGAGGCAAAAATAAATGTTGGTTACTGCTAAGTGTCCGTAGCTTCGTGCAATACTGCGCTCCTCCTCACTATTCAAACCCGAGGACAAGCCTTGTTATACCGGTATATTATTTGGAACAATTCTAGGAGTTAAATAACAGTGTTACTTTTAGTAGTCACTGATTCAACTAGGAACAGCCTCTTATTTTTGGTGAATAGAATTGGAGCTAGCAATTATGTTCTGCTGAAAACACTTGACACTTGAAACAACAAAAACTTGAAAAAGAGAAATCACGCAGGTCACGTTAGAAAGGGTTCATTCTCGTTTTTTTATTAACCGTTTCTTATCATTCTCAGTGTTTACCTAAGTTGTATCAAATCCTCGAGACACTGTTTGGTGTCAGTACTCTACGGAGATGTTTTTTTTTTTTTCATAGATTGAATCCCGTTGAAGTATTGCACTGATAGACTTGTCTGATTAGAGAGCGGACAAAAGTACATGGTCTATAGCAGTGTATGTGGGGGATGTTGTTCTCATAGATACTTCAAACTTTGTCAAATGTTTTTTTAATAAAGCTTGTATCAACTAACTCTGTCTAAAAAAATGCATGATTGCCATGAGTACACGGGATGTAGGTCAAATGTCCCAATCTTTGTTTTCTAATGTTCTGGTCGGCATCGCTTGTAATTAGCCAAAGTGGTCCTGTTCAATGAAGAGCTTATGACAATCCGCTGGTTAGGTCATCACTGATAAAGTTTGTTGAGGTCATTGCAGTTTTATCTTCACTCGCTATCTCCAGGAACACAAGTGTACGGATAATAGTTTTCCCTGAACCCCTTTTCATTATTGCGTGAAAAGTGGATCACAAGTCTCGAGGCTTTTCTTTCTTTGCTGTATGATTCCAAGTTTTTAGGTTCTGAAATGAAAACCCTCCACACAACCTTTCAACCCTTTGCATAATTGAAAACCTAAGCACGATATGGTCTAAATGGGCCTCATTTACCAATTGTAAACAAACAATATTTAGACACGTGATAATATTGATAAACATTGGAACAAAAAAAAACTGTGTGTATTACGTAATTTGTATAGAATATATAGAGAATCACGTGGTTAAATGTTGTTTGTTTACGATTGGCGAATGAGGTCCATTGTCCCGATGTGCCGAAAAATTCCAAATCAAATCCATTGAACCCAATATCAAAGGGAGAAAGAAATGGCTGTTATGTTTCGAATAGGAAACACAATCGCAGTCTTGCCAAATAGTTGACATCTAAGTTCCTGCTCTTGTTGACTCGTGCATTCATTGCGTGCACTACAGCAAAGAAGAAGATTTAATTAGTGACAAAAAAACATTTTTTTCCCAATAATATTGGCTAGTTAATTACCTCTGTGACGCATCACAACCATACTGGTCCTTACTGCACTGAGGTAGCAACCATACAATGTTTTGGTTAGGGATTTACCTGCCAGTGTTATTATTATTTTCCTTGAAAAAATTAAGGGCATGACATGCCCTCAATGGACCTCAATCACCAATTGTAAACAAACAACATTTAGCCACGTAATTCTATATATACATATCTTCTATACAAACTATGTAATGTAATGTCACGTGATAGTATTTTTTCCTTGTTTTATCAATATTATGAGGTGGCTAAATGTGTTAATTTACGATTGGTGAATGAGGTCCATTGTGTCGATTTGGCAAAAAAAAA
>JADKLZ010016599.1:284-11114 GCA_021533235.1 Biomphalaria straminea | reverse complement strand
TTCCCCTAGACACCTAAACGGCCACCATCTTTGACCTGCTTGTCACATATTTGGGGGCCTGTCCGGGATCTATTTTACCCTACTCACACTGCAGGCACAGCAGGCAACTTCCCTTTTATTTTACTATCATCATAGTTGAGTACTTATGTATTGAGTGTCATACGGAGCTATTTTTTTTTAAATTTTGTATTAGCTGTAATTATACCTTTTTGCAGGTTATTAAGCACCAGACCAAAAGCTGATTCCACCTTTCCTATAACTCTTAAGTAATCGCTTTCAGCAGCTCCTTATCTATCCTATATCTTTTCTTATTGTCCACTCCATCTACTTCATCGGCCCCCACCACCCTAGTGCCCCTTCCACCTCACCATGGCCAGTGGCACACGTTCCAAAGCAGACTCTGACATGAAGAAGAAAATGGATGACTTGAAAGAAACTGCGGCCTACATATATGAGGATGAGGCAGAGAGGAGAGAATATGTGAGGACGCAATATGAGGCCTTTCAAAGAGAGGAAAGGGAAGAAAGAAGAAAGGAGAAGGAAGATGAAGAAAGAAGAAAGGAGAAGGAAGAGGAAAAGGAAGAAAGAAGAAAGGAGAAGGAAGCGGAAAAGGAAGAAAGAAGAAAGGAGAAGGAAGCGGAAAGGGAAGAAAGAAGAAAGAAGGAGGAAGCTGAAAAGGAAGAGAGGAGACTAGCGAGAGAACATGAAATAACCATGGAAAGGGAGAGGAGAGAAACAGAAACAGCAAAGGAAAGGGAAAGAATACAAGCTGAAATAGCTATAGCTAAAGAGAAGGAAATCACGGAGAGGGAAAAGGAGAAAGAAAAAACGGCCAGAGAAAAGATAGCCGCGGACAAAGAGAGCGGAGCCGCTAGCCAAGCCTCCTCCGAATCTCGCCCGGCTAGCCCTGCGTCCAGCCAAGGTTCCGTAAACGGCCTACCCTACATGCCAATGGAACCCTTCGACGACAAAAGCGAAAGTGTGGAAGTCTACCTTGTTCGCTACGAAGAAGTTGCGCGCTTTTATGGTTTATCAGAGGATAAATGGTCTTTCAGGCTATCCCAGTGCCTCAGAGGCAAAGCTTACGAGGTATACTCGAAACTACCTTCCAGCCAAAGAGAAGACTACACAGCCCTCAAGCAAGCACTGCTTATCCAGTTTGAGCTCACTGCCGAATCTTACCAGAAGAAATTCAGGACGTCCCGCCTCGAGCGCAGAGAGACTTATGACAGTCTCTGCAGCCGACTGGACAAATACCTGAGAAGATGGCACACTCTTAGTGATCTGCCAGAGACCTTCGACGGCCTATCGAGCCTCATACTCGCAGAGCAGTTACTAGAGTGCATGCCAAACGATGTCAAGATCTTTGTCAGGGAACAGCAAGCCTCCGCACCCGCTGACATAGCATCAGCTGCGGACAGGTACGCGACGGCCCGCAAAGACATTAAAGACAGCAAAAGTAAGACTTCAGCCTCAGAGAAACCAGAAGACAACTCCGCCTCTTCTAGTAAAGTCACTCCCTCTAGCAAACCCGCTCCTTCTAACCAACCCTTCTCTTCTGCTAAACATCAGCCTAACAAAGCACCAATCCAACGACCAGCTACGCCTAACAGCTACGACAGACGAAATCACCCGCCTCGACACGGCCAGACCAATAACCATCACCGTGACTGGAGCAGCACGCGTGACCAAAGGCCCGATCGACAGCCGCAGGCCCCACGTAACTTGTCAGCCATAACTGAGCTCCCCCAACCCTCTTTGCCTGATCAGCCATCCCCTCATGACGAGGAAGAGGAGGACCACTACGTTATATCTGCGCTGACGGTGGCCCCTGAACACGCTGCTATTGGCCTTATTCAACTAGAAACCAAACCGGTACCACCTCACCCCATCTCATCTTCCCCTGGGGTAGAGACTATTCTAGTGAACGGTTCTCCTGTCCAGGCATTATTCGATTCCGGATGTGAGGTGAGTTCTGTCATCAGCAAAACACTGGTCGACCCATCGGACCTCACTGGTGGAACAGTGACAGTCCAATCTCTCGACTGTGAGATTCCTCCGAAGAATTATCCTATCGCTAGGGTCCACGTAGAATGTAAGTACGTACATGGCACTATTGACGCAGTCGTCATGGATTCGCCAGTATTCGACTTCGTTCTGGGCTCCCGATACATACCTCTAGGAGTCGTCAACAAACCGTATTTCTCTCTGCCCGTCGGAAGAACGACAAAGCAGAGACGTGATAGCAACCAGCCGGTTGGAAGCCCTGGTCGCCACCCCAACAAACCCTTAGCTAAGCTCAAGCCATCCTACCCTGGCACTGACCCTGCTAGGAACCACGATGTGAGCGAAACGCCTCCACTCGTGATGATCCTCAGAACTCATATCCTTCGGCTCTCAAACCGCTCCACCCTAGCACTGACCCTGCTAGGAAATCACGAGATAAGCGGAATACCCACTCTCGTGAGAGTTCATTGAACTCAAGCTCTTCAGCTACAAAATCACTTATCCCTGACGCTGACCCCGCCAGGAAGTCACAGAGCAAAGTGAAATTTGGCTCTTGTGAAAATAAGCCTCCTTATGGCTCCACTCACAATATTAGGCCACTCTTCCCTGACACTGACCATGTCCGGAAAAATAGAGATAAGCCGATTTATCGCACTCACGAAGAAACGCCTTACTATGGCATTAGAGATAAGCCCCATCGAACCTACACGCCTTGGGCACTGAGCCATAACGTCTGTCCCACTTGCCAATCTGCCCCAAGAGGAAGATGTACCCAATCCTATCGCCCAGCCTACCTTCCCAGGTCATCGAGATTGAAACACGCAAATGACAATCCACCTGCGAACAGGATTTAGGCGACAGCGGAATCTTTAGGATGGACACCCTCTGGACTTCGGCAACTTCTTGACTCTTGGGAAAATTTTCTTAAATGCTACGACCAACATATAACCTGAGTGATACCAACGTGGGCACTTCACAGCTCTTCTAACGAAGACCTATCTTTTGCGGGGAGGGTTGTGACAAAAATAAATTTCGCCCACTTAAGGTATCACTCGGTCTAGGCATTTAAATAATTTATTTTTTTACTATCTTATCTTATCATCTCAACTTAGCCCTTATGCTATCTAAAACCATTACTACCACCCCCTTTTTCTCTAGGCACCTATGTCACGACGTAATTTCTTAATCTGGCATGTCTAGCAAATCTATCAAGAGGAGTGAACTCCCCTTTCTTATCTGATCAAACCTCTTTTGATATATATAGGACGGAATTTGACCCTCCTCAACTTTCACCAGGTGACACACCCTCACCCTCCCCTGTCGGGAGGGGCGGGTGACTTCAAAGAGTCCTATCGACACCTAGATAATATCGGGGTCGTCGGACCATCTTGGAAAACCGCGAGTTGACCATATTTGCCTGTGGACGGGCAGTCTAGACGCGAGGCGGCCCGTGTTTGCTTATCTTGTCGTTACACGAGGTCAAGCGGAAATCCGTTGTCTAAACAAATAAGGCAGTCTATCACATTTGAAAATATGGTTTTCCCCGTTAGCCCCGCCTCCTTGACCACGTGACAGGATATGCGTAATAGCTAGCCCATCCCATTTCCTGTCCACCTTAGACTTCTTAACTACACATGGCGAATAGTCATATTCTCATTTCATTCTGAGGAGCTGAAAGGATATACTTCTCTGTCTTGAGCTTTACGGGCCTTCGCTAACTATATTCATTTCATATCTTTCATAATATTGGACTGGTGGTAAGCTTTTATATGGTTTGTGTTTAATGGCCTCTTACTGTGTGTATTTACATATTTGTGCATTTATTTAGTGCATTATATTTGTGTACATATTTGTGTAATTCTTATCTTGGATTATGTAAGTAGTCACTTTATGTATTATATTTTATTATCATGACTTGTACGACTAAATAGTCAAAGTCATCCACTTTATCTGGACTAGAATTTATAACAATTCTTGCCACATGTGTTTAGCGCTTTAGCTACTATCAATTTACCGCTCGCCACGAGCTCGCTATTATCATTGATAAATTCCTTGACCGGGAACTATCATGATATTTATGTAACATGTATTATTACCAAGTATATATTTATACTCATTCCGTGACAAGGAATGAAGTAACTGTGTATATATATTCTATTTTATCGGCCAATTGGCCAGACTTATTACTTAGGTAAAACCATGTAAACATTATCTAATCTCGGTTGATCACCTTGATTTTAAATGGCGCACTGACCCAGCGCTCAGAATAGACATGAATTATTTCCCCTTGTATTTAAATTCAACTTCTAGAGATTACGTTCCTCGAACGAGCCCTGTCTCCATTCAAGCGTGCTCTATTGTTCGGGCCCAACGGCCAAATGTAAACAATAGCGACTTGGTCACTGACCGTCAGCCATTCCTCCCCCCCCCCTTTCCCCTTTCATCTCTCTATCCAAGCGGCTCGTAATGACATCACCGTGACAAGGTGCGTCTTACAATTTAACGCTACTTGTAGTCTCCCTTGACGAGATACAATTTCCACTATTTCAATTAATACCATGTATTAGCTCCCTTGGGTAACTGTGAAACTAAGTTATAGTTTCTTTACATCATTATTACTTTACTATGTGTTATCGCCCTTGTGGGACTTCATTATTGTTGTCATTATTGTCTCCCCTGATGAGATGTAATATTTATTGGATTAACTCCCCTTATTATTATGAAACTAGATTATGGTTTCTATTTAATCATTCTGAAGATGTCCTTCATGAAAAGGCGTCTACCTCCCAGTGTCATCATTGTGGCTAAGTCGATCTACGAATCTCGTTGCAGCTTTTATTACAGGCTACTCCTACTTGGAAGCCCTAACCTCGTAACGCGGATACCAGTCTGCTGACACCAGATCTGGAGATACCAGCCTTACTCACTACTCAGAAGAGTCCGACCAACAACCGCATGCCAGAAGATCCGCCCCTGCAGCTACACATAGTTGGACTGTCCCGTGAGCTAGGACCGATCAAGCCAGCCACCCACAGACAACTCAGCATCAGTCACGCCGGTCTCGCCAGAGCAGCATAGGACTCAAAGCTAAGCAACCAAGCCCAATGACACTTAGACCATTTAGTGCTCACATCTTGTGATGATAGTCCCATTTATGTAAATAATTAGGCCCCGCCCTAACACTGTACAGCTTTTACCTTTTATTTATTTTCATTCTTATTATTAAACTGTACATATGTTTTACATAAAAAGCATTTGTTGCCTGCATTCATAACATTGTGCCTGTAGTCCTTATGTGCAAGTTAAGGTCCTCAAAATATCTAATTCCCCTAGACACCTAAACGGCCACCATCTTTGACCTGCTTGTCACAGGAACGTAAGATATAAGTCTAGTTGAACGTAAGATATAAGTCTAGTGGAACGTAAGATATAAGTCTAGTTGAACGTAAGATATAATTCTAGTTGAACTAAAATATAAGTCTAGTTGAACGTAAGATATAAGTCTAGTTGAACTAAGATATAAGTCTAGTTGAACGTAAGATATAAGCAGTGGCGTAGCATCCATGGCGCGAAGGGGTTCAATGAACCCGGGCCCATGACCATTAGGGGCCTACAGTCTGTGGAGTAGCAACAATGGCACAAAGGGGCTCATTGCACTTGGGCCCATGACTCTTGACTAGTTTGGGCCCACGTGAGAACTTACGGATGACACTAATTTACGAATTAAAATTTCGAAACAGATGTTAATTATTTAATTTTCTTAAAGCTCAATCTGTTTCTTTTTTTTTTCTGTATTTATAGTGTGTTATAATGATTCTTGTTAGTTGTTAGGTAAAATCAAAATATAACTTTCTACTGTGATTAGACTTAAACTTAGGTCCTCCCGCGCCGTTCGGCGCATTGGGCGGCAAGCTGTCTCCATAAAGATCTGTCATTGGCAATGTCTGCAGTATCCTCCCACCTGGTGTCCACTGTTCTGAGGTCCTCCATGAAGGCATGACGCCAAGTTATACGAGGACGTCCCTGTTTGCGTTTTTTTCGTATTGGCCTCCATGTCATCGCAATTCTTGGTATGCGTAGTTCATTTTGTCGTAGAACACGTCCCGGGAGTTGGACTGGTTGTCAGAGGCTATTTGAGACGCATGCCATTAGGAAGCATTTTATAGGTAGTGGAGTGCTTACATCCATTACCACTTCCGGCAATGACAACCTTGCCTTCACGTGTGGCTCAGATATTGAGTCCGGCGGAACTGTTCTTACTAACAGGAGAAGGGCACAGGCGAGTAACTGGCGCCTTAACCAGTAAGCTTCGGGCAGAAGGGGCTCGTTAGCCATGGCTGGCTACCCACCTAGGAGAAGGAAAACTCTGAATTCAAACCTCTGCTGCCTTGCAGTTATACCCAATCAAGGGAAAGGCTTCGGGAGTCAACCCTGAGGAAAAATCAGGAGCTGGCGACCCTAAGGCAGTTTGCAGCACCCAGTGCTACACTCTGGCAGAACCTGCGACGCTGCTGACCCCAAACTGTATCGGCACTGCCGTTCCTTTGGATACATCAGCTGCGTGGAGAGGGGGGAACTGATGTGTGGGCGATATCGTTCCGACCACAGCTTATGCCCAGGCATTCATCTCATGGAAATGAGATGATCCATAGTCGCTTCGCGACTGACGGTGGCCATAGAACACGTCCCGCAAACCTCATGCGACGTTCTGTCACAACCTCAATAAGTGTTCGACTCCCAGTTCGGCATAGGATTTCCTTGTTCGCATGAGTGGGCGTTTCATCAAGTGTGGTCATTAACTGTTTGTCCACTTGATGTCCACCGCATCTCGCAGATTCCAAGGATGTCCAGCCGAGTCAAACTCGCTAAGAAGTTGGGCCAGTTTGCCACATTGGTTTAGGGTTCTTACGTTCCACGTGCCTATAAGAGTAGGCTTCTTTGCATTGAAGGGCTTGCCATGTATCGGGTATTGGACTTCCTTTTGGGTTTGGTCCAACACCGTCATCAAGGTTTGGCCTCTCTCGCCGCATGTATGGTTTTCCTTATGTTTAAAGTTTGCCGTTTCTGTAGCAATAGTGTTTTTTTTAAAGGGTTGGGTTAGTTAGTAAAAAAAAAAACTAATTCAACATCTGCGAATTTAATAATTTTGAATCCGAGTCAATGACGTATATTATTTGAAATAGTGTGAAACACTCATTTAGTTCTTAGAGAAATTTAACATCATTAGACCTATATTTTTACAAAAACATGATCATGGAATAGTGTCTTTCGGAGCAGTGGCGTAGCGTAGGGGGGGGGGGGAGGGGGGGAGGTTTTCAAAATCCCCCCGGGCCCCCACCTAGGGGGGGGCCCCCAAACGGGTGTCCAAAATTTGTTTTTAAATACAAAAATTTATTTATTTGATTGACAAATAGTGTCAAGTCAAGTCAAGTACCAGTAAGTTTTAAAATTTTTTTCCGAAAGAGAAAATTTAAAGTTAGTTTTACATTTTAAAATGCAAATCTTTAATAGATTTGTTGCCGATTTATTTTACTTTCAAAAGAGATCAAACGTACTTGCAGCAAAAACTAAGAATATTGCTATTTTTGTTGCCAGGGACAGTGCACGGGGCCCTGTGCGTGTGTCATGTGCGGGGCCCAGTAAGGATAAACTATATATACCGTACCACATCACGCTAACCGGCTTTCCGTCTCTAACGCTGTAACAATAACATACAGTATGTCCGCCTTAACGCTGTGGGCCTTCCTTATTTTTGTTACAAAACATAGAACATTGCGTAGCCATTGTTGCCTTACAATTGGCCGCGCTAAGTCCTAAATATACTGTATTGTAATTGTTCTGCAAAATTCTTTCAACTTAAAAAAAGTTTAAAAATTACTCCCTTGACCATATCTACTAGAAACTTTAATAATTCGACCACTTCTGGTTGTCTCGATTGGCACAAAAGGTTCTCTAGACGTTGGTCTATAACTCTCTGTTTTGTTTGTTCTAACAGTTTACTGTTTGTTGCCTTCGTCGGTATCATAGTACCCAGATATATCTTCGTCGAAACTCTTGTTCAAAAAGCGATGATTTCTTCTGTTTGTTTTCCCATCGTTTGTTTATGATGTAAGATCTTGGTGAGTAACGTTTTTTTTTATGACCACTGCTTTCTGCCATGTTTATCCTCTCAGTTTTCTCCGACAGGGTAATCTGTGAGTAGTCTTGCTTTTGTATCGTATTTCACTTTGCTTTTCATCTGTCGTTCGTTGAGTGATGTCTCTGCATTTTCGATTACCGATGGTTTCAATAGTTTGGCATTAGTTGGAATGATGTCCCTGAGTCTTCTACTCATCAGTAGTTGTGATTCTAATCGGAGTATTTCTATACTTGAGCATAGCAATATATAGATCCTTGTTATTTATGATACCTATAAATCCTTTTGGTTTCGCAAACAACATAAACAATAAATTTATTGAAATCCATTCAAGCTTTCTGCAAAATGAAGAAAAACGATGAAGCTGATCACCCAATCCAACGAAGAAGCAAAAGAAGGTAGTGAATACTATGTATTCCCTGTAATCAAATGTCGGAAGTGTGATCGAGAGGCTAAGTGCGGCTTTAGCTTGGCTACCTAGAAGGACGCTCGAGGTTCTGACACCTGACTTGGGCAGAGTTGTGTTTACTGAGCGCCAAAAGGCAGCACGGGAAACCAACTCCTAGATACCCCCTCGTCCCACTGGTCCACAAATGAGATTCAACCAAAGCGCTCTGAGCATGCTATAAGCATGAAAGTAGCGCTATATTAAAGCTATAATAATAATCAAACCAACCAGAAGAAAGAAAAGACTTTAATGGAAGTTGAGTTCTAATGTAGGACTGTCAATAGAACCTCAATTCAAAAGTTTTGTGACAGAAGTGCTGGACAGATTTCATATGGGGATGAAGGAATGATTACAAAGGCTGGAAAACAATGGATACCTTTGGGTTTCTTCTTAAACCAAGACACCTGTTGGATGATGGCACGCTTATGACAAACTGTGTTACTTTCTCCTGTTTGTATGATGAAATAAATGGCCAATCGCTTGTTTGATGATGTCATTGATGTACGAGCAGTTTTGATCATTAAAAACGGGCTTCATATAGTAATAACGTGTGCTCAAACCTTGCAGCCTCCTCCGAATACCGCTAACTTAGGCCACTTCCATTTTGTAATTCTCAAAGTTCAAGTTCATCAAAAACTATCCCAGGAGCACAATGACGCAAGAAATTCTTATCATGGCTTTAATGTCAGTGAAGTCATAAATACTATAAAGTATAGATGTAGATGATGTTATAGATGTCTTTGCTGCATATAATGCACGAAGTGAAGCGATATATATGAATTGAGATTTGTCACTAGTGCATTATTTAGCTAATAAACAACGGCATTAATTATTAAAAGAATCTTAATAATTTTTTTGTTAAGTTTTCTGATATACTGAACCAATTAGATCTTGGGCTTATATATTTTTTTTCGTACATTATGTCATTATATCATATGTCGAATGTGAAAATGCAAGGGGCCCCCAAAGAGGTCGGTCCCCCCGGGCCCCCGAACCCCTAGCTACGCCCCTGTTTCGGAGATGAATGCCTGTTCATTAGCCGATGTCGTCCACACAGCAGTCCCCCCCCCCCGCCAGACAGCTAGAGCTATGCATATGTATATGGAACTCTGACCAATGCTTAGTATTTACTTTATAGTTCTTAAAGAAATTTTACACCTTATATTTATACAAAAATCCATGACTAGTCTTTATTTTATTTTAAATTGCTATGAATATTGAAATTTTACAAGGAAAATAAAGCCTCGCGGATTCAAAACGAGTTAACGGACTTGTTGGGCAATGCATTTCTACCGAGTAAAGTACCGAGGTCTAATCCGCACCATTCTTCTCTTTCATTGTTGATAGCACTCAAGACATGTTAAAATTTGATCAAATTAAAAAAAAGCAATTAAAGAATTATTTCTAGGTTTTCATTTTTGTGAGAACCAGAAGTCTGCAGAATTGGCGGGACAAATGATCCAACTAATGAATAACCTCAATTTACCTTTAAATAAACTGCGAGGCTAAAGCTATGATGATGCTTCCAATGTAAGTGGATTGTAAGACCTACAATGGTCTTCGGGTATTGCTTCATTAAAAGAAGCCGCTCAATATGTTCACTATGTTAACTACGACTTCAACTTGGTCTTAAATAATGTCGTCAGCTGTGCTTAAGACTTGGTATGTGTTTTTTGATCACAGCATCTCAAGATGGGCGCGTCTTGAATCCAATAGGAAGAGCAATGTATAAAATACACGTGGTCATCAAGGGATATTGCTCTAACAACAATGAGATTAAGATATTTTGATGTACCAAAGCAGTTTGTGTTTCTCAAAGAATAAAAACTCATGGAAGCTGCAGAGGAAAATCATAATTATTCGATAACATTGTTCTGCTTATTGTCAAACACAAAATTGTAAGCGCAGTCATCTTTGCATTGCAAATGTTGAAAAATGAGAAGCAAGATCTATATAAAGCAGAACATATTAGAATGACTTTTGGTTAACATTCAGATTGAATTGACTCAATTGTTCTGTCACACTTTACATTCGTCTTACTTGGGGTAGGGGGGCCCACCAAGATATTCTTGAACCCGGGCCCACGGATACCATGCTACGCCACTGGATATAAGTCTACTTGAACTAAGATATAAGTCTAGTTGAACTAAGATATAAGTCTAGTTGAACGTAAGATATAAGTCTAGTTGAAATAAGATATAAGTCTAGTTGAACGTAAGATATAAGTCTAGTTGAACGT
>JADKLZ010016553.1:0-19600 GCA_021533235.1 Biomphalaria straminea | reverse complement strand
GATTTTCAAAATCGCCCCCTCCCTCCCCCCCTTACGCTACGCCACTGGTTAGGCCAATTATAGAATATGCATCCTCTGTTTGAGACCCTGCAACTCAAGAAAACATTAAGAAACTGTAACAGACACAAAATAGAGCAGTGAGAATCATAACAAACGAATATTCATATTTCACTAGAGTAACACCTTTAGTAAAATCACTAAACTTAGAAAACATTCAGGATAGAAAACTTAAAAGTAAAATAGCAATTATACACAAAACACTGAAAAATAATCTTCAAATACAAAAACAAAATTTAATAAAATTCTCAGAAAGTCACAATGATCAAGGTACATTCCTCGTCCCATATGCTAGGAATAATCTGCATAAATGCTCTCTCTTCCCTAGTGCCATTAAAACAGAATTCAAGTCATTGGTTAATATGCATGACTAAATGCAAGACGCGTAGAACGTAATCATTTCTTTTTTTTTGGTCTGTATTATATAAGATTACATAATTCTATCGGTGAGCCTTGGTTACACTTATGAAACTTATTAATATTATTCATACAAAAACACTACAACATGTCAGTGAGAGACCCTATTTGAGAGAATTAGAAAAAAAAGAAAGTCATTATTTTTACAATTTTAATACCATAAATCACAACGGACTCTGTCCATTTTCTCTTTCTTGTAAATTGTCTATAATAAATAAATAGGATTTATGTATCGACCATAAAAAAGACATTTTAAAAATGTTTTGTTTTATATTTATTTACATTCCACTTGGTTTTATAATAAATCTCTTTTTTTTTTAACAAGTATTCAAACAAACCATGGTGGAATATCACTTTGGCAAAATTAAATTTTCAAGAAGATAGCGGTAGTAATGTGAATACCGCAACTATCAACGCTTTTGTAAAAGCTGTTCGAATGGAAGACAGTGGTTTCTACATGTGCGAATTAGGAACTTATTTAAGGGCAACTAACAACGCTAACACCTTTTACACGATCAATGGGAGTTTAACAGTATTGCGTAAGTAATAAGATTTTTTTTTCAGTCGTAATAGAAAAATATCTAATCAAAATCAAATAAAAAATTAGCTGACAAAATTTTATAAGATTTTGTTTAGCATGGGATTCACCATTCAGAGAATGAAGTACCTATTTCTAGTGCTGGTAGCATATTAACTTACAACTAACAAAATGTACTGCTGCAGGGGTAAACGACTGTATAGAAAATACAAAGAACATGCACAAATGTACCCTGCGGGACCAAGTAAAACAAAGGACGTTTGGGCCGCGAGGCCTTCATCAGCTACAAAACAAACAAAAAATAACAAACTATTAACACAAAAGAGTCTTAAGGTAACTTATCTGTCCGATGTTGTTCTCTATCGAGGCAGAAAAGAAATGAGCTACGCTGGGTGTAAAAGTGCGGGAAGACGGAAGGGGGCAGAGAGGTCACGAAAAGATGGATGGGGAGAGGGGGAGTAGGGTGACCGTCGCATAATAAACAAAGGTGTGTTGTTTGTGGATCCCGTTAGGTTGGAGGGTACCTGACATGAAAATAAGTTTGTTTTCGATCTATAGACGGGTGTTTTTGTCATTGCATTGTTGTATAACAGTGATGAGGAGATCAGTGGTACCCCTATGATGTGTATTGTTAAAATGGATAGAGACGGGCTTAGTTGCAAAGTTACGAATGTCTCTAAGGTGTTCTTGGAGTCGTGTTTTTAAAGTTCTGCCCGTGTTTCCAATATAGACCATTTGGCACCTTGAGCATAAGATGCTATTGCAGTTAAATTTGCCACTGATCTTGATGGTCATTTTAGGACAGGTGATGGTGGGGGTGGCGAGCGTGTGTTTGCAGGTCTGACAGTTACGTTGCTTACATGGCCAAGTGTCGGGTTCGCTTGAAATGTTGTGGAGTTTAGTATGCACTAAGATGTCTTGTAGGTTTTGGACTCGCCTGAATACCACAAGAGGATTGGTTGAGAAGACGTCGCGAGTATGTTCATCGGCTAGGAGAATGTGCATGTTCTTTGTATTAACTTCCAACTAGCAGGGAACTATTTACATATATTTTAAAGTGACTTGTTAAATTAAAATAGAGTACTCATAAACAGGTAATGTTTCTTTTAAATAATCTACAATGAATGGGAATGCACATTTGTTGTAATAAAAATCCATAGAATAGTTCAAAAGATGAGAAACTTAATTCATGCACGCAATATCTTGATTCCATGCCTAATACAAGCTACATTTTGACTGCTTCTCAAATAACATACTGATTTTAGCAAATCCCCAAGCTAGTTAATTCTGTACATTTTTTAGCGGGAAAAGACGCTTTTAGTTTTGTGTGGCCTGTCTTTCCGTCTGTCTGTCTTTTGGATTTATGCCTAACAGACGTATTCGCTAGCCAGATAGACGGCCACTCATTGTGGCTGCGTTATCGTAGGTTTAACCAATGCATCACGCTGTTTTGTAGCCCCACCCTGGTCAACCCGAATAATGGACAATTCTAGCATTATTAAGAATAATAATTATTAATAATTATTATTATATCATACAGTTTTATTCGTGGCCAGTAGCGTCTTTAGGGAGTGGCAAGTGGATCATTAGGGGGGCCCCGCGATCGGAGATTTTATTGTCACAAACCTGATCACCACATATTTTCCTAATACAATCCGATTGGATGTCAATGTTTTGCATACGAAATAAAATATTTGGATTGGTTGCTTCCGTCTATTTGCTTTTTTTTCCCAATAGGCTATGGCCATGGGAGTTATTTTTAAACTTTTTTTAAAGTTGAAAGAATTTTCTTTATGCAGAACAATTACAATACAGTATATATAGCACTTAGCGCGGCCAGTAGTAAGCCAACAAAGGCTACGCAATGTTCTATGTTTTGTAACAAAAAGGAAGGCCCACAGCGTTAAGGCAGACATAATGTCTTGTTATTTATACAGCGTCAGAGACGGATTAGCCGGTTAGCGTGATGTGGTACGGTATATATAGTTTATCCTTATGGGGCCCCGCAAATGACACACTCACAGGGTCCCGCGCACTGCTAAGGACGCCCCTGTTCGTGGCAACAAAGAGAGTAATATTCTTAGTTTTTTGCTGCAAGCACTTTTGATCTCTTTTGAATGAAAATAAATCGGCAACAAATCTATTGAAGATTTGCATTTTAAAATGTAAAACTAACTTAAACTTTTCTCTTTCGGAAAAATATTTTAAAACGTACTGGTATTTGTCACTATTTGTCAATCAAATATATTAATTTATGTATCTACAAACAAATTTTGGACACCCGTTTGGGGGCCCCCTAAGTGGGGGCCCGGGGGGATTTTCAAAATCGCCCCCTCCCTCCCCCCTACGCTACGCCACTGCGTAGACATAATAATTTCTTCTCTCTTTCTGTTTATCTCTTCCCGCTTTTACTTTTGTACCCTCCCTTCTATTCACTACACGTATTCACAAAATTTTCCATTCACGCCATGCTGCGCTATGGGATAACTTTATATCCGCAGAAATAAGCGAGTGATATTTCCTTTACTTGTTGTTGCGCGATTGAACTTTTGAACTGTGGGAAGAAGATAATTTTATATATAAATAATTAAATTAATTAGTTTTTCTTTAACCTTTACTATAAAGTAAATGAAATATTGGATTGAGAAACAAAAATTTAGCAAATGTATGTTACATATTTTAATTTTATTGCTGTATCTACTTTATGTACCCAAAATTATAAACTTCACATTTATTTTGACATTTTTTTGGGTTCTAATTTCTAGACATAGATCTTGCAACAGTAGACGTAAAAAAAAAACGAAATACCTAACATTAAATAAAAAGGTTAATTAGAAAGCTTGTAATATTTTCGCAAATTGTGGCTTTCAGACAGCAAATCTATCTTTGCGAAACCAATGTGTGTGAATTTCATGTGAATTCTTACGGTTTTAGAGATCTCTCCTTTTTTTCCCATTACATTTTAGCTGTAACGGAAAATCGAAAAACAACTACTACTCCTACTACTCCTCTGACATTCCCAAACAACAATAACATGGTGGACACGAAGCCCACGCCGACCATGCCAAGTTCTGAGGCAATAGACACTGGTACTGAAATGAAGACAGTCCTTGTCCTAACTATTCTAGTCTACATATGTAGCATCTGATGGTGATTTAGTGTTGAATGTTTACAAGCAATAACCATAGGTTATTCTTTTTAAAGGTGATGCCCGTTTTTAAAAGTAATATTTACAAGTATCAAATTAAATATCATACATTCTAATTATGGAAATAAATAAACTTTAAATTAAAAACTTGAATTTATATAGCTTTGAGTTGATATTTGGAAAAAAGAAATGTTCTCTCTACAATGCTGTTATAAATAGAAAAAAAAACTAGAAGTTAAAAAAGTTGATTTTTGTTTCAAAATCAGTTAATAAGAAACACACAATGAGAAGTATATAATTATACGGCAATCTCTGAAAACGTCCTCACTAGTCATAAAAATATTATTACGATTTTTAATAACCTTATTCTATGCATTTTACACGATTTTTAATGGAGCTTTTTCTAAGCGGTTTATTTGGTCCTCAAGTCATAGTAAAAAAAAGTACAAACATACATATGCTTTGAATGATATAATAGTGTTATAGCTAAAACTGTTGGTTCGAACTTAAAATGCTTAGATTTTTAACATTTATAATCATCAACATATCTTTTTACAATTATTTCTATTTTTGGAAAATATTACATATATTTTATTATACTTATGATGTAGCATAAGATATTTCATAAATAAAGCATGCAATAAAAAATAGTTGAATTTTTCTTTTTTTTTAAATTTTTATTGTTCTTTCTTTCTTCTTACTTTCTATGATTTAAATAAACCAATAAAACCCTTAACCAAACACTGGGACAACACCTAACGATCGAAGGTTGTCAATGAAAGACAAGATGACAGGGACATCCACATTTCAATGTTCTTTACGTCCTACAGAGGATCTGTTCACGACACCACAAGTTATACTGCAGCGAAGAGATTTATGACCAATAACTTCAATTACCATTTGATATGCTTTTCGGGGATCCGAGTGATGTCAGCTATTTCGTGGAAGTACATCACTTATATCCGAAAGATATTGTCACCAATAAGTTTTATATGTGTGTATGTTACTGTAGTAATAGGTTAACTGTAGGCGTGGTGGTGACATGCGGGTTCATCCATAAACTTGTTTACCGTAGGCTTAGTCAGGATCAATACTCTATATAGTATATACGTTCACACTTCACTTGTAAATAAGGAAATGACTCCTTATGTAGCAGACACAAATATTACTTTAATATATACAAATAATAACACTTGTAGAAAATGATACACATAAATCCAGAATGATTGCTATATATCCATCATAGAACGTTTTAAAAAATACTGTATGATAAATAACTTAATAGTGGCTGCTTACACTAGCAGGCTTAGACTTAACTTAACTCAACTCCAGTGACTTTCACAAAATAACTTAAACAACTTAATTATATCAACTGCTTGTACCAACTACTTTCTAGTGATTGCTTCAAAGTCTCTCACTCAACTGCTTGTTCACACATGCTTCAAAGTATTCACATTCTCACAACATGGTAGTGAATTGGGTTCACAATATAGTAACTGGGGTGTCCACTCAATGGCACCAACTTTGAGGTGGTGACAGATATGTAAGAAGCTCGCGGAAGCATAAAGTGAAATCGGTGACTTGAAGAAGTCGAGATATGATAAACGGACCAATGCCTCGGTGTTCTACAACGACTAGCTGATAAGGCTGTACAACCCTCAGGGACGAAAAATCAAGAAGCCGAAATTAAGTCTTTTTTTTTAAGGGAGGGGGGGGGAGGTGGGGCGAAGCAGAGGAGGAAAATAGATGCTAGAATTCACGGGTCAATAGAATGTGTGCGGTCGCTGTGTGAGGAAGAAAATGTTATGTAGCGGGCCGTTTTATGTCAAGTAAAAAAGTAAATGTATTCGCGCAGAAGTTGAAAAGGGGAGAAGTTTCCGAAGATAAAGATTGAGAGACAAAGCTGTAAATGCAAGAAAGCGCTTTTGGCGTTGATAATTCGTCCCGAAATCCATTAATGTATATTGATTTGTAGACGTTAGGAGAATGCGTTTCTACTGTGAAGAATACAAGATAACGCTCAAAAGTTTAATAAGCCAACTTCTTCTAGCAACAGCACAAGACATATTAGAAAAGGAATACAAACTAACCAAGACGTGGACAATAATCAAAACTTCAATTAAGCAACAATTTAAAATTTTATCAAGAATCAAACAAACAAAGAGGAAAAATGAAGAAAACAGAATAAAAACTTCCTTACTCAAACGCAGGATGAAATAGAAGAAAAAAACAACAGAACTTGAAGAGTTATACAACCATAAATATAGAGGCGCCGAAATCAGATGCAAAAACAGCCAAATAGTAGAAGTGCCAAAAAAATTATACTTGGGGGTAGACCAAAATACACACAAAAATAGAATGATAACCAACATAACAGACAAAGAAGGGAACAAAATATAGAAGAGTGGCAAAATAACATAACTGTTCAAAGAGCATTTCGTCAGCATGTATGCTGAGGAGCAGGCAAATGCAGACGCACAGGACATACATCTGGGGCACTTTGGGACAATTACCTTAGACGGACAAACAAACGACAAAAAGACCCTTTACATTAGAGGACAAAATAACAAATCCCCTGGCCTAAACGGTTTGACATATGAATTCTATAAAACTTTTTTCCCCCAATTAGGAAAAAGGAATTAGGAAAAAGGAAGTAACTTCATGTAACTTGAAAAAATGTATATCTATTATATTCGGATTTCCGAAATCTGACAAGTTACACGATCTTCAGTCTTAGCATAGATAGCATAAATAAATATAGACTGGAAAAAAGAAGTAACGGATTCAGTCCTTAACTTTGAATTAGTGAAATTAGGGATTTTTTCAGCAGAATGTCCAAATAAGCTAAAACTAAACAAGATTACAAAGAGAGTTTGTGTGATACACAAAATCAGAGGTCTAGGTCTAGACTTTATTTAAATCTAGTCTAAAATAATGAATGTCTAAGACTCGAGATGATTGAGACTTTCACATACAGATGTTGTTAGTAATACGGTTAATAATGTCGGCTGAAACTAAACTGTAAACTAAGTAGGCCTATTCATATATAATTTTTTTTATATTATTATTTTTTTTTTGAAAAAAAAAAGGTACCGGTATTCATGATAGATTGCCTTACTTTCAACTACTAATAAATTAACAATTAGCGTTGAAATACTAGAAAAGTAATAATTTTCCCGACATTGAAAAAAAGGTGCCGGTACAAGTACCGTTGCGTACCATTACAAAATATATGTATATCTCAATCTTCTTTCATTTACATTTTTTGCGGGGTTACTGCTACTTAATACATTGATACCGAATCGATTTATATAGGGCCTAAGTATACAAGCAGGATCTCAAACATTGGATACAATTATTTTTTAAATACAAAGTTTTATGGAAGAGGCAATCATGGGCGCCCGCAGGGAGGTGCCTCTGAATTCTGAGTAGTCACGTTTTAGCCATTAAAACATATTAATGAAATACTTCTTCCAGATGAGTTTTTTTATTACGTCGATGTAGATTTAATCAGAATCCAGGCTACGCAGTATACTAGAGAAAGCCGAGAAGATCGGAAAGAGCTGGGGAACCATTAAAAAATAAACTAGCAAGAATGTGGAGAGTGACGTGTTTTTGTTGAGGAAATCTGTTCCATGAGGAACCCAAAGAAATGACGATGATGAGGGGTGTCACGGTCAAAGAAGATCTTTGAAGGTGGATTGAGAAAAAGGTATCATATGCTACAGTGCAAGGGATCTTTGAAGATGCTTCTTTTGTCTTGAATAAAGATCTTTTAGCCGTGATGCCGAAGATCTAGAAGTTGTCAGCGGATATGATGATCTAAGTATATATTAATAGATTCAATGAAGAAATATTTCCTTTTCAAACTACAGAAAATTTTATTTAAAACGTGGAATAGCAATGTACAATAATTAAACGAATAAAATGTAATCAAATGAAGTTGTTAATATATTTCTACTGGAATACTAAATGATCTACACAATAAAATAGCAAGCTTGAGACTCTATAATTTACGTCTTGCTAGAATGAACAACTACTCAAGACTGGCCGGGATTCTAGCTTTTGCTTTGTTTACGTGACTTAGCCAACCTATAAATTTACATAATAAAATAACCTATCAAAATTGTATCTTCAACCAATCAGAAATTCTCTATTAGACAAATGTTGCAGAGTTGGAAAAACCTCAGCTAACTAGGACTGCCGGTTGACCTTGACCGAAGCTAGATTAAAATAATAATTACATGAAATGAAATTTAAAAAATAGACAAACCAAAATGTCTGACGATTGGAACGTGACAGAGTGGTGCAAGTGCACAACAATGTACTTCCTTGCGGACGCAATGCATTGTTGATTCAAGAGTTAAATAAATTAATGTTCAGAAAAAGTTTGCGCATCGTCTTCTAAGTCTAAATCTAAAGACCTATCATTGGATCATTGTTAGTTCCCGAAAAAGTAATGCTTCTACTGAAGTACAGTTCTAGAGACATGTTATTATTTTAACTAGAATAGGCAAATCTGTAGTTCATGTCCGACCATGTATGATTTATTATAGGCTTGCAATTCTTTCATATTTGTTTATAATTGCATATAAATTTAGTTATTATGAATGCCACAAGGTCGACTTTCACAGACCTTTGTATGGTGATTTAACAGAAGGCAGGAGATCCGCTGGCCTTCCACTGCTAAAGTACACTGATGTATGCAATCGCTATATAAAGCTCTTCAAAGTCGGCACTAACAGCTGGGAAAAAATGGCACTGGATAGATCCACAAGAAAAGTAAGCATTAAAAGAAATGCACAATAGTAGTAGAAATAATAGTGAAAGTACAAAGGATTGGCCTCTTAACTCACACAAGAAGTTGCAAAGGAAAAAATCATTTAAAGTTTAAAATCACTACAATTTCTTTTTTCAACAATTTTTTTGTGTATGAAATTGTGTATCGAAAAATGCCGGGTACTTGAAATAAGCTAGTCCTTAAAAAACAACACATATCTTGGGTAAAATGCTCATCAAATAAGTACTGAAAATGTGTAGTTTCCCGTGCTAATTTTAGCTCTTTTTCTTTTTATAGCCTCTATCTTGTTTGATCCCAACCACCCGTATTTTTTTTGCAGATTTTTTTTCTCTATCAGGCACACTTAAAATTATAGCATAATAATGTCAGTTTGATTTAAAATGAGAACTGAAAAATGCAGGAAAAGGAAATAAGGAAAAAATAAGGAAAAAAGCGACTTTTTATCTTTTTAAAAAAGATACGAAACGGACTAGTGCAACAAACCCTATTGGAGCATATCATGTTTCTGTGTCTGTGAGAGCTCTTGATACAGATGCAATTATTTATACAACTTCCTGGAGGAATACTGCTCCCAGTCCATCTTTACTTGCATCACACTCTATCTCTACATTCTGGTTGGCATCATAATATGCCTAAACTAGAGTCTTTGTACAAAGATGTTTCAACTTTTCGAAACTCCTGTTTTGTTCGTGATTGCTTTCAAATTAGACTTCATCTTTTCGAAGCTCTCGTATTGGATCATCAGCTTGACTTAGATTAGGAATAAAATTTGCTAGATACTAAATCAAACCTAGAAATCTTCTGATTCCATCTTTGTCTTGAAGCCGGCATGTCTTTATCTGGATCTAGTTCGATCCTTTCTCAGACAAGATATGACCCATTTAAAGCTCTCTGCTTTGCCTTATCTTGTCATAGTTCAGCTTTAGATTGTACTCCGTTACTCGTAGCATGTCAATAATTGCATTTGTTTTGTTTTGTAAAATGTTTTACATGTTTCGGATGTTCCTTCAGAGTTGAAGATAGTTACTTCCTAGTCCAAACCTCCCGCAGGACGACGGGGGATGGGAGCGGGCAGGGTTTGAACCCGGGACCATCGATAAATCCAAACGACAGTCCAGCGTGCAAACCGCTCGACCAGGCAGCCATCCTATTATTTATCCATTTATCGTTGCTGGATCTGGTTCTAAACTTTCTCTGACAAGATATTATTGTGAATGTTCTCTTTTTCGAAAGTCACAAGGCCGAAGGATTTGTAAATAATAACTTGATAAACTCAATAAATGAAGAAAGAAATATTTCTGTAGTTTCTCGAACAAACTTTAATGACTTATTCTGCTATCTTGAACAACAACTCAATCTATATCTTGAATAATAAAACTTTACTTATAAACTCTTCTATATCACTTAGTATAACACTTTACTCTCTAGTTAACTTCTAAGAGAAGATTAAACATAGGACCATCGCTCTATTAAATACAATACAAGAACTTTTCTTCCACTATAACCATTTCTAAGCGAGGACTCTCGCTCTCTAAATATCGTTACTATGCGAGGACCCCGACTAACTCTTTTTCCCCTTATTTATACTTTTCTAAATCGTATCTTCCAGAACCTAGAAGTTTCTCGGATCACTATTTTAGTAACTTTGACCTTCTGGAAGCTGACGTGTATAATTTTTTTCCTTAACCCTTTTCTATGATTGGTTATTCTAAAATTAACTTGTTTACGCTGGTCAGCGCACTTAACTTGACCTGGTTTCTAAAACATACTCTAAAAGGGACACAACCAAAATCGTTACAATTATCAACATAAGGTACCCTGCTTTGCTTTATCTTGCACTTGTCATAATTCAGCTTTAGATTGTACTCCGTTGCTCTTAGCACGACTTTTTTTAAAATGTGATCATTATTCTCAACATCTCTACCAGCTACTAGAATAATAATAATAATAATAATAATAATAATAATTGAACACATAATGGCAGGATGTTCAGCCCTATCGGAATCTGCCTACTTAGGTCGCCATAACCAAGTTGCAAAGCTAATACACCAGCACTTGGCTTTGACACACAATTTGATCGGGAAGGATACTCCTCCTTATTACAAATACTCACCACAAGAGGTTCTCGAATCTACTGATTATCTGCTGTACTGGGATAGACCTATTTTGACCGACAAAACAGTTGATTTTAATCGCCCTGATCTGCTGCTCATCGATAAAAAGGAAAAAGTCGCTACCATTATCGACATTGCAGTACCACTATCTCACAACTTAAGAAAAACTGAGTTAGAAAAACAACGAAAATATGGGAACCTAGGCTTGGAGATTAAGCGTCTATGGAAGCTTTCTAAAACAACAATATACCCCATTGTCATATCAACCGAGGGGATAATAACAACTGACCTCACAGATACCTTCAAGGCCCTTGGCATTCCCAGGAACATTCTCGTTGCCTGTCAGAGGGCGGTACTGCTGCAGACCTGCCACATCACCAGAAAATTCCTCAGTGGAAACTGATAAAGGGACTACAATGAATATTGTTTCCCTTTAACGAAACTCGACCCTGGCTGCGCCAGAGAAAGAATACTCGTTCTTTTATCATAATAATAATAACACAACTTAATCAAAACGGTGAAATGCTTCAGTGACGATATCTGTATGTCCTTTGGCCTGGATAAGTGTGGCATCATAAGCATTAAATACGGCAAGGCAACGAACACCAACATTGCATCTGAAGGCATCGAGGAGTTGAACTCTGCCTCTCTCTCTCTCTCTAAATATCTTGGGATAAACCAGAATGTCAAGATAAACCAAAAAAAAAAAAATAAAAGAGGACTTCCTTGATAAATGTAGGCAAAGGCCATAGACATATATATATAGACTGGCCGATGAAGAACAAATTATTATTAGAAAAATTTGGGCAAGCATAGATTTAGTTATATATATTTTCCTATGTCTTTCAATATGAAATTGTTGATATGGTGCGCATAGGTGCATGCGTAGCCTATAAAGGCTAATATTAGGAATAATGAAGTTTTGTACTTTTCAAAACTAAAGATCATAGTTATATATAGACTGAAATTTACGTCATAGAATTTATAGCTCATTTGCCATCATTTTTTTCTAACGTAGATGATGACATAAAACATATTTGACTCTTCCCAATTGAAAATAAGATCCTGTTTCCAGTCTATATATATATGTCTATGGCAAAGGCTTAATAAAATCCTCAACACCAAACTGTCTGGCAGTAACTATCAGTGCAATAAATAGCTGGGCCGTCATCAAATGGACTGACACCGATCTACATGACATTGACAGGCTGACGAGGAAATTGTTAACCAATTTTCGATGCTTACATCCCAAGTCCTCCACCATAAGGTTATACCTGACCAGGAAAGATGGAGGCCATGGACTGCAGAACATCTTCAAACTGTGTAAGATGCAAGTTTCAAAAATACGCTCAAAACTGCATGCCTCCAACAATGAACTAGTTTCCTTCTTACAGAAATATGAGTCCGATGCAACCTCCATGAACCTACACGATACCAATGTTAATGTCGGCCTGGACGACGTAAGGCATGAGATTCGCCAATGGGAAGGAAAAACACTCCATGGGAAATTCCCGGCTCTATTACATGGGGACAACATCGACAAGGCTGCTTCCTTAACATGGCTCAAAGCAGGCCATCTCTACCCTGAAACAGAAGGCTTTGTTATAGCTATAAAGTTCCCCTTTCAGACCTAGTGGTCTATAGGGCAGATGATGTAAAGGTCATCTGATTCTGTGGCCCACGGTTAACGAGGGTGTCATGTGGCCAGCACAACGACCAACCGCCTTTACTTTTCCCCAACTAATGTCAGGTACCCATTAGAGCTGAGTGGACTCAAGGGCGCCCGAAAATCCCGAAATAAAAATCCCAGCCTTCACCAGGATTTGAACCCGGGACCTCCAGTAAGGAAGCCAAGCGCTTTACCGCTCAGCCACAGCTATACAGGACAGAATAATTAGGACAAAAAATTACGAAAAGCATATCCTAAAACTCAATGTTGTCGACAAATGCCGAAAATGTGGAAATGTGGGTGAGTCGATTAAACACATTATGGTAGGATGTCCTGCCCTATCGCAATCTGCCTATCTGGGTTGCCATAACCAAGTTGCAAAGCTAATACACCAGCACTTGGCTTTGACGCACAATTTGATAGGGAAGGATAATCCTCCTTATTACAAATACTCACCACAATAGGTTCTCGAGTCTACTGATCACCTGCTGTACTGGGATGGGCCTATTTTGACCGACAAAACGGTAGATTTTAATCGCCCTGATCTCCTGCTTATAGATCAAAAAGAAAAAGTCGCTATCATTTTGACATTGCCGTACCACTATCTCATAATTTAAGAAAAAATGAGCTGGAAAAAACAACGAAAGTATGAGAACCTAGGCTTGGAGATTAAGCGTTTATGGCAGTTATCTAAAATAACAATATACCCCATTGTCATATCGACCGAAGGGATAATAACAACTGACCTCACAGATACCTTCAAGGCTCTTGGCATTCCCAGGAACATTATCGTTGCCTGTCAGAGGGCGGTACTTCTGCAGACCTGCCACATCACCAGAAAATTCCTCAGTGGAAATTGATAAAGGGAATACGATGAATTTTGTCTTTCTTCAACGAAACTCGACCCTGGCTGCGCCAGAGAATGAACACTCGTTCTTTTCTAACATAATAATAATAATAATAATCTTTATTGTCCGTAAGGAAATTTGTCTTACAATTTGTGCATTATACAAACCAAAACATTATTTTAAAAAATGTACATTCACACCAGACTCACTCACATTTTAGGCCTACATATGAAAAGTTTACATTAGATTGGTTCTATTTAATGCTCTGGTTGCCAGAGGAACAAAAGAGTTTTTGTGTCTGTTTGACTTTGCTATCAGTGTCTTGTATCTCTTTTGTGATGGTAAAAAAACAAAATCCTGACCCAAAGGGGGATTTTTTATTTCTAGAATCTTCTTAGATTTTGTGAGGATGTTTGCCTCAAACAGCTGTCCTAATGAGGTTTGTTTTTTGCCAATGACTTTACCAGCAGCATTTAGTATTCTCTGGAGTTTATTTTTATTCTTAGTGCTTAGATTGCCATACCAGGCAGTAATATTAAAATGTAAAAGACGTAAACGAGTATTTTAGAGAAATAGACCACATTGAAAGGTACTGTAAAGATCATTTTTTATTATTAAATGTAAAAAAAAAAAAAAAAAAAAAAGAAATGATTATCGATTTTCGTAGGGAAAAGAAGGAAAATGATATTGTAACTGTAGCTGGAGAGACCATTGAAATAGTGCAAACTTTTAAATACCTTGGAACTATCCTATACAATAAATTAAATTCTACAGCAAATACAGATTATATCAGCAAAAAAGGGCAGCAAAGATTACGATTACTGAGAAAACTGTCCTATTTTAATATTAGCGAAAAGGCCTTGGCTACGTTTTATCACGCTCACATCGGCAATTATATAAATGAGATACTCATTTTAAGACATGAGTTAGGCAAGGTTCACATCTAATTTTACATTCAATTTCACCTTTTTCTTTGTCGGCTGGACTTTTGTGGCACCACACAGAATCTGTCAATCTTCTTTCTCCATTTTTCTCTGTCATTTGCCGTTGATAGAATTTCATTAAAATATTTTTTCTGGAAATATCGAAATCAGCCTTTTTTCCTGTCTGGGTAAACCACTTCGGGGGCCAATTTCGAGTTTGTATTTCTTTGTGTGCAAAAGTGTATTTTTATTATTGGGTGACACACTTTTGTGTTTAACACCCAGTTTACCCATTCAGTTCAAATCGCATGCATACATACTGTTCTTTTTATACCCTGGGAAGATATAATCAAAGGAATATAACTCGTTTCAACCTAAATAAAAACGAAAAAGCAATGCACTTGATACCCTCCCTTATACAATATGTCTTATGGTGACCGCAGATGTGTGTCAAGGATTGGCCTCTATTCGCAAAAGGAGTAGCAAAGGGAAAAGATTATCTCTTGCGATGTAAAATGCTACATAGTTTTTTTTAACAAATTAAATTAGTTTTAAAAATAACAGCAACAAGAAAGGGAAAGAAAGTTTTCATAAACACTTATAATTACTTAGTAAGACAAGAAAACAATTGTATATTAAACCTTTCAGTAAAGCTTTCTTCAGTCTAGCCAGAATTATCATTATCTAACTTGATTATACTGAGAGTTTATATCAAATTCGAATTCGACAATGGGTCAGGCGTATTATAGGCTAGACGGGGGCGACATAATCTAAAAATTGGTTAAAATATAAATAGTTGGTATATTTTTAAATAAAGTAAAAAAATCGTAAACAATTGTTGTGATTTCTCTTATAAAAGCGATTGCAATTACCGCCCACAGCACACAATTAGGCAGTGTATGTACATCTTGATTCTACTGAGAGACGTTGTTGGTTATTTGTTAATTGTTATTTAATATTTGGCACATCAGCATGTCATGCCCCAAATACCACAAGGATAACTTCCTTATCAATTGAGTATATTCCAAATTTTAGATATATCGAACGCATTTATCTAGATCTCATTTCTTTAAAATTATAGACGAAAGTACTTTGGATGCCAAAGAGTAAGAGTATTAGAATGAAATTCTATTAAAGGTCGATGACAAGGAAGAATGGAGCATGAAAGTTAGCAGATCTTGTGTGGTGTCCCCATTGTCCAACATACAAGATATGAACCTGACTTAACTGATGTCATATCTGTGTCATTTTACGTCTCGAGAGACAATCTTTTCCCCTTGCAAGCTCTTGTGTGACTAAAGAGGCCGATCCTTGATACACAGCTGCGATCGCAGGTTGGGCATATGTAGTCACCAGGCGCCGTTGCATTTTCACCCTTCTTTCTGCTTCTGTTGTGTATGGCATCTGCAATCAAAGACCCCTCCTTTATGCTCTCTCTCTATGTGGATCTATACAGTGCCACCTCTTCCCAGTTGCTGGTGTCGATCTTAAAGAGCTTCATGTCCCGTTTGCATACATCTGTATAACGTAAGAGTGGGTGACCAGCGGCTCTTCTGCCTTCTGATGTCATATAATGATTATCTAATTGATATAAATGTTTTGTAAACAGTAAATCTCTTATTTAAGGAAATAATATGAAAACTACTTATGAAAGGTTGTGTTAAATCATGTTCCATTTATATGCACATTAACTCATTCTCTCCTAGTTGATGATACCATCGATGATTTGACTTAATTAAATTTAATAAATGTTTGAGTTAATAAACTTTGTTTTGTGTTCTATAAAAAGAGCGTGCATTTGTCTTTAATGATATACCAAATAAAACATAGTCTGATAACAAATGAAAAATTAATGACCTTTAATCATAACATGATAGTGAAATAGTAATGAGAAAAATAAAGAACGCCCTCAAATCATGGGGAAATAATTACGGAGAGAAAGAGTTAAATAATTTCCTTCTCTTTTTGTTAACTTATTTAAACTAGAAGCGTCTACTTCCCCTTTGGGGGCCTCTAAAAATGTGTGTAGTGCTTAAAAAGGGGCATTATAGTGCTCTACGTTCTGTAAGACAACGTAGAATCAAAAGAGTATTGTCTTTTTCTATTGTTGGTATTGAATGAGCGTGTTCGGATGGAGGATGCCAAAATAAGTTGATGCCATTTTAACGCTAGTAATTTCAATGTTTTAAAGAAATAAAAGATTTAGGTAAAACTAACCAGAAATGCGTTTTCAATATGTGATTTTCAGAATCAAGAAACGTTTCTTTTTATTTTAAATGGTTGTGTTTCTTATATGGGGCGGTGCGTTATAGTGCAAACAGAAAAAGAAAACTAAAACTGATGGCATAAAAAGTGCGCATAAGACGGTTTCTATCCGTTTAATTGAACGATGAAAGAGAAAAAAAAGGCCATATATTTGAGGTCTATTAAATTAATTAAAGGAACGCCTTTAAATGCGGGGTAATTTATTAAGAATACAAAAGTTTTTCAAGAAAATTAATCATATTGTAACGTATCCAGGCTCCCTGCAAACTGCACCACACAACACAAAGAACTTTAAGAATCTCATAACTCAGGACTCCAAAGTAACAGTTACAGATTAATTTTAAATACATCACAAAAGACAACAACATTAACACATCGAACACGAAACCTTGTCACTGTTCGTGCGTAATATCAGGGGCGTAGCTAGGGGTTTGGGGGCCCGGGGGGATCGACATATGACATGACATAATGTACGCAAAAAATATATAAGCCCAAGATCAAATTGGTTCAGTATATCAGTAAACTTAACAAAAAAAATATCATTAAAAGACTCTTTTAAGAAATAATACCGTTGTTTATTACCTAAATAATACACACGTGACAAATCTCAATTCATATCTCTTCACGTCGTGCATTCTGTGCAGCAAAGACATCTATAGCATTATCTACATCGATACTTTCTAGTATTTGTGACTTCACTGACATTAAATCCACGATAAGCCTTTCTTGCGTCATTGTGCTCCTGGGATAGTTTTCGATGAACTTGAGCTTTGAGAATGACGCAAGGGAGGGGGCCTGAGTTAGCGGTATTTGGAGGAGGTTGCAAGGTTTGAGCACACGTTATTACCATATGAAGCCCGTTTCCGCAATATGTCTATAGTGGATCGTATGACTGGTTTGTTGATCAAAACTGCTCGTACACCAATGACATCTTTGAACAAGCGATTTGCCATTTATTTCATCATACAAACAGGAAAAAGTAACACAGTTTGTCATATGAGTGTCATCATCCAACAGGTGTCTTGGTTCAAGAAGAAACCCAAAGGTATCCATTTTTTCCAGCCAGGGCCGGTCTTAGGCCACTGCAACCTATGCGGTCGCAGTGGGCCCCGCGCTTTCATATGCCCCCGCGCTAATTACTAAATGTAATGTAAATTACAATGTGTAATTATTAAATTGCAAAATATATACGAAAAATTCCTGAAAATCTCCTGAAGTTATTAAAATCTCCTGAAAACTCATTAAAATCTCCAGTAAAAAAATATAAAATTGTTATTTGTGGATTCACTGCGGTAAAAGCCAATCCTAAATGCGATTTAAAAAAAAGCATTGTCAGCTTTCATGTAATAAAAATAAAATGTAATATTCGGGCCAGTATTTACTTAAATCGGTAGTTCGAATACTTTTACTTTACTTTTATAGTCACTGGCATATAAATATGCCATTGGTTACAAGGTTCGTAAAGTACAGATCACATTTTTAACGTAGTCGAATATGTTGTTTTTTTATACAAAATCTTAATTTTCAATGAATATACTTATTCCCATACTAAGGCCCCGCGCAATCAGTTTCGCATTGGGCCCCGCACTTGCTAGGACCGGACCTGTTTCCAGCCTTTGTAATCTGTCCTTTATCACCATTTGAAATCTGTCCATCACTTCTGTCGCAACACGTTTGAATGCAGTTCAATTGAAAGTCCTACATTAGAACTCAACTTCCCATTGTGCTCCACCCTGGTCAACCCGAATAATGGACAATTTTAGCATTATTAAGAATAATAATTATTAAGAATACGCTGTATATCATACTGTTTTATTTGTGGCCAGTAGTGTCCTTAGGGAGTGGCAAGTGGTGCTTGAGGGGGGACCCGCGATCGGAGATTTTATTGTCACAAACTTGATCACCTTAGATTTTCCTAATACAATCCGACTGGATGTCGATGTTCTGTATACGAATAAAATATTTGGATTGGTTGCTTCCGTCTATTTGTTTTTTTCCCAATAGACTATGGCCATGGGAGTAATTTTAAAACTTTTTTTTAAAGTTGAAAGAATTTTCTTTACGCAGAACAATTACAATACAGTATACATAGCACTTAGCACGGCCAATAGTAAGCCAACAAAGGCTACGCAATGTTCTATGTTTTGTAACAAAAAGGAAGGCCCACAGCGTTAAGGCAGACATACTGTCTTGTTATTGTTACAGCGTTAGAGACGGATTAGCAGGTTAGCGTGATGTGGTACGGAATATATAGTTTATTTTTACGGGGCCCCGAACATGACACACGCACAGGGTCCCGCGCACTGCTAAGGACGCCCCTGTTCGTGGCAACAAAGAGAGTAATATTCTTAGTTTTCGCTGCAAGCACGTTTGATATCTTTTGAAAGTAAAATAAATCGGCAACAAATCTATTAAAGATTTGCATTTTAAAATGTAAAACTAACTTTAACTTTTCTCTTTCGGAAAAATATTTTAAAGCGTACTGATACTTGACACTATTTGTCAATCAAATATTTTAATTTATGTATTTACAAACACATTTTGGACACCCGTTTGGGGGCCCCCCTAAGTGGAGGCCCGGTGGGATTTTCAAAATCGCCCCCTCCCTCCCCCCCCCTACGCTACGCCACTGCGTAATATTTACAATACAGGTCCATCCGTGTACTGTCACTCGTAATGGTTGACCGTTCGTCTAACGTTGGCCTGGAGGCTAGTTGTGTAGGCTAAAATCATACATGGCATACCCCCATATGTGTCTCCGCCAGGCTTATAATAATTTTATGGCAATTTAAACCGTAGCTCAACAAAGGTATGAGGTGT
>JADKLZ010016406.1:0-12680 GCA_021533235.1 Biomphalaria straminea | reverse complement strand
TAGAATTGACAAACTGTTTTGAAGATTACGCCACATATATATACTAGTGTGTAAATATTGTATTTACTGGAATTAGACATTAACATTCTATTCATCAAAAGTAACAAAGTTTGGAAAAAAAATTAGACTCTGGACATTAGATCGTTGAAACTCCATGGACCAATCAACTCGAAGATCGCGAGGAAACACGTCGCCGCGGGTCACATCGGTTGATCAACGAACAAGGTTGTCCTGAGAACTCATAGCCTCGGGGTCAAACTAACTGACCCAAACAACGATGACATTCAGTGATATGAAATGATCCATGTACAAAGACAAACACTGGCCCTTGGAGCTAATCGAGAGCATAATTTCAACAATGAGATATGTAGCAACTAGGACAATGTTACTTTTGAACGTAAAATGTTTGCATTCCATCAAACTTTGCTTGAATTTAAATGACGAAATTCTAAAAACTAATACATCGACCGCTGAGGTAAACCAAGGAAACTCTGGGTGATAACAACCAGAAAGCAAACAACCATTGCAACCCTAATACTAGAGACCAAACAAAATATTGTCATTAAACAAACTCTATACATTAAACACAAAACACTAAACGCAAATACCAAACAAGAAAAACATCTAAAAATACATTTTAAAAAAAGCTTATACAAAGTGTAATTGTATGAATTAGTTTGGATCAGTCATGTAATTAAGTTTGTAATAGATCCAACCAACAACAATACATCTGTGAGATTAGAAATAGTTTTACCAATTTATTTTTTGTTTAGAGAGAGAGAGAGAGAGAGAGAGAAAGAGAGAGAGAGAGAGAGAGAGAGAGAGGGTAGAGAGAGAAAGGAATATCCGGGTGGATTTTACTCTCTGTGGCATTTTTACGTCTCTAGAGACGATCTTTTCCCCTTGCAAGCTCTTGTGTGACTAAAGAGGCCGATCCTTGATACACAGCTGCGATCGCAGGTTGGGCATATGTAGTCACCAGGCGCCGTTGCACTTTCACCCTTCTTTCTGCTTCTGTTGTGTATGGCATTTGCAATCAAAGACCCCTTCTTTATGCTCTCTCTCCAAGTGGATCTATCTTGTGCCACCTCTTCCCAGTTGCTGGTGTCGATCTTAAAGAGCTTCATGTCCCGTTTGCATACATCTGTATAACGTAAGAGTGGACGACCAGCGGCTCTTCTGCCTTCTATTAGATCGCCATACAGAATATCCTGTGGGAGTCGACCTACTGGCATTCTACGAACGTGGCCAAGCCAGCCAAGGCGTCTGCTGCTGATAACAGAGCGGATGTCCTGGCAACCTGCTCTTTGTAACACTTGCTCGTTGGTTATCTTATCTTGCCACCTTATTTTAAAGATCCGCCTTAGGCATCGGAGGTGGAAGACATTCAGCTTTTTTTCCTGCCATGAGTATGTTGACCACGTTTCACTTCCGTATAGCAAGGTGCTCAATACACAGGTCCGGTAAACTAGAGCTTTAGTGCTGTTAGTCAGCAATATGTTGTCCCAGACTCTTTTCTGCAACCGTGACATGGTGGCCATTGCCTTGGCTATCCTGTTGTTAATGTCATTATCCAGTAGAGTGTTGTTGGATATGATGGAGCCAAGGTAACAAAAGTTGTCTACGATCTCTAGTGGTTGGCCATTAATGTTTATTTGAGGTGCAGCATTAGTGTTTTGTACAAGTACCTTAGCATTTATAAAAATAAAAAGGGTGTGTGCGGGGGGGGGGGGGCACGACGACCTGAATTATAACTCGTGACTCAAGCCGACTTCCTAACCACTCTGCTAGTGAGGTGTGTACGAAAATAGAAAATTGTATATTGTTTGTTTCAAACTTGCTTTAAAGCGGCGACCTATAAAGTTGACTAATTCAGCTTATACCACCACCTCAGTCAAGTACAATTTCTTTCTCTTGTTAAAGATATAAACAAATAATATATTTTTTATTCTTGTGTTATCAGGTAAAAGAAATAGCTGTGCAAACTTTCAGCTTGATCCGACATTGAGTGTTGGAAAAAATGACGTGTACACACTTTTTACGAGACAGACAGAGTGAGTTGATATCATTGGCCTCCTTCAGACGTAGAACGACTATGGTTAATCTCGCACACTTCCTCGTGTGGCTGAGGAGCCCTATTTTGGAGAGACACTCCCGTCCCGTTGATATAAGCTTTGTAATAAGAACGGGCACATAAAGACAGCCAGTTAATGTTAGCAAATTTACAATTTTAGCTTAATTTTTTTATTACACACATTTTGATGTAAGAAGCAAATCGGATTCCCTGTTCTTAAATTTTCCAAGCAGAACATTGAATAATATGTTAAAAGGGTAACAAAAAATCTCAATTTGAGCTGGTGAGAAATTTGGGGAAACACTTGATTTTCTCATCCTACTGGACAAATAGTCAACAATCGACACCTATAAATCATTGAAACTGAAGTGGCGGAAGGGCCCCATGATGGGTGCCTTGGCGCCAGAGTTTGCTGACTTTGCGACTGTAAACAGTCCACATGACATCCGGACTCCATAAGTCAATTCATCAAGATGCCGAACCAATGGCGGCACGTAGAGTATTGCTTTCAAATATGCTGTAGGATTTCGACCACTTTTATTTTCACAATCAGCGCGAGGTAATTAGAAAGAAAATAGTTATCGCAAGAGTAGAACGATAATATTTAGAAAATTAAAGCATTATGTAATAAGAATTAAAGTAACACCGTATAATAACCTAAAACAAGGCTTTATTAAACTAGAACGACACATGAACTGACAAAAGATATAAAGTAACACACTAAATCCAACACATTCTAAAGACGTTACAGAAACATGTAGTAACTATTTCAGAACGCACTAGAAGTTTGTAAATAAACATAGCAATAATTGCACCAACGTATAGATCTAAAATACAATTAATAGATCTAAAACCCAAACATGAAAGTATTTAAAACATCCTATGCTTAATTTATTTTATTCTGCAAAAAAAGTCCTTTTTAGATTTAAAAACAAAAACGTCACAGTTAGACCAGTTTCAGAAAAAAAAATAAAATAATAATCTTTATTGTCCGTAAGGAAATTTGTCTTCAATTTGTGCATTATACAATACATTTTTTAACAATCTTCATCCTAGCCCAAAGCTTTCGCAGGCCGACGGGCGATGGCAGCGACAGATTATGAACAAAAAATCAAACAAAGCATTAGGGTTTATTAGAAGAAATTTCTATAAATCAAATAAGAACATAAAACTAAAATTTTATTTAACCTTGGTTAGGCCAATAATAGAATATGCAATCTGTTTGGGACCCATAAACTCAAGAAAATATTAAGAAACTGGAACAGACACAAAAAAGTGCAGTCAGATTCATAAACGAATATTCATATTTGACTACAGTAACACCTTTAGTAAAATCACTAAATTTAGAAAGCCTTCAGGATAGAAGACTTAAAAATTATTAATTAAGCAATTATACATAAAACACTGAACCATAATCTTCAAATCCAAAAACAAAATTTAATAAAATACTCAGAAAGACACAAAGATAAAGGCACATTCCTCGTCAAGTATGCTTGGGCCAATTTGTACAAAAGCTCCTTCTTCCCTAGCGCTATCAGAGCATGGAATGAGTTGCCTGATCTAGCCACGAAAACCAGTGACTTGGCAGAATTTAAGTCATTGGTTAATATGCATGACTAAATGCACAACGCGTAGGGCGTAATCATCTTCTTTTTTGAAGTAACGTCTGTAACATATAAGATAAGATAAAATAAGATAAGATAAGAAGAACCCGCGACCAACATTTTGAAATCCTGGATATATGTGTATCTTTTAACGACGTTTATTTCAACTCTGTCTGTTTGTCTGGTAAAAAGACTCGTTGTTTCTGGGCACGCAATCCCGACCAAGCTGAAACAATTATTTCTTTTACCTGACAACGCAAGTATCAGTAAAAAGAAATTAACCAATTAGTTAATTGACTATTGGTAATTAATTATTTTGTTTGGTATCGCTAGCAAGGGAAAGAAATAGTACACAACTGAATTTGTGGTCTTCTTCTTTGAAAATTGCTTTCAGGAATGTGCGAGGCCCCCAGCAATCTGATGCCCTAGGCCTCAGTCTAGTTATGCCTAAGGTCGACCCTGCCAGTTTATACATAATATTGATTAAAGCTACAAACATAATTCCAAAACAAGACAATAAAGAGAGCTTGTGTTACAGACGAACTCTTGGGCGATCCCTGATGCATAGCTGAATTCACACATACATTTGTATACAGACAAATCGGAATAGCATATAATTGTTATATATTAACAAGAAACTTCTTAAATCTTGTTTTAACATGTTAATAAGTATTCTTAGTTTCTGAGAACACAAAATAACATCGGATGGCCAGTATCTGATTCTTTGAGCAAAAAAAAAATGTTTTTAACATTTGACCATTTCCTTTATGATACGTTCATTCGATAAATACCAAAAACATCGTGTATGTGTGCAGGTGTGTATGGCATAATCCTATGTCATCACTCTATTAGTATTCTCTTTACAATCTTAGTCCACTCCCCCAAATTACCCCCAACCCTCACAATCCCACCTTTTCCTCTCGCCAACTGAAACCAGAAAACTAAAATGGTCAATCTCCCAGTTTTATTGGCCAGAACGATAATTGGGGCATCATCTTTACGAGCAATAACAGTCAGGACTTGTCAGCGGCGAGAACATCATTCGTCTCCCAATGGTTTATGTCATGGTGGAAGTAGGGGAGACAGTGGGGCAGAGAAATACACGAGTCTTGACATATTTGGGCACAACTGAAAAGATTTTAACAGATAAACTAACAGTCACATATAAAGTTAATCAATAAAATGTTTTCTTTTAAAAACTAACTTTCAAAAAATGCAGAAAACAAATTACACTTTGAATCACGTCGCGGGTATATATTTCTAAAATCATACTTTCGATGAATGAGCTGAATTTTACAATTCGAAATACCATCACTAAAGAGGTTCTTGAAATTTGTTTAGGAAAATAATTTCCGAACGTTTCAAAGAATGAAAAATATATAACTAGATCTAGGAAGTTTTTAACTAATTGTGTGTTTGTATTCCTTGCAATCAAGTAGCCTATATTCTAAGTGAAGTTTAATTATTTTTTTTAGTAAATTTAAATTATGCTAGCCTTTGCTTATTTAATTTTTATAAATCTGAGAAAGGTTAATGCTGAAATCAATCAATAAATCAATAATCTGGGAGTGTTTTTAAATTCACGTAATATTTTCAATGTCTGATCCATACACTTGTAATAATGCTTTGTACTCTATGACATGATTCAATATGTTTCTCTATTGACAGCATTGACAGAGAAGCTTTGTCAAACTATTGAACATTGTTTCCAAATAAAATGAAAGAAATGAAGAATCTAAAAACTTATCAGCATAAGCATTGTCATTATTCTGTTTGAGGATTAAGCGATAAATTAGTCACTTTAATAAACACATGAATATCTGGTCTTTAAAATTACTTTAGTTATATACGGTCATAGTTTCTATCATAATATAGCAATTAGTCTTCCATTATAAACAACAGCCTGTTTTTATTCAGCTTATAGAAATAAAATTAATTGTTTGATTTGTATAAAGACACAAACACAGACAAACCAATATGACTTCTAGAAGCTTCATTGATGAAAAAAATCCTCAAGATTTTTTATTGTTTCACATATACTAAATTAAATTGTTGCTCTTTTTGTATTTAAATTGACTTGACTTTGACCTAATATATCAAGTCTTTTAAAACATTTCTTTAAAAATTGGCGAACAAAAAAAATCTTTCTAAAATTAATAGACATGATGCGACAGGAATCACACACAAGCACAACTTTGGCACTTACGTTTTTTTCTCCTTCTTAATCCTATACAGAACTACATTTTATCTAAGCAAGATATGTGTGTGTGTGTGTAGTGGCCGGCCCTTCTCTTGACTCTTAAGCAAAGATGTGCAATATTGTGTTTTTATAGTCGCCTCCACGCCTGGCAATGGCCCATCAGTTGTGGGATATTAGTAGCTATAATCATTCTCAGGGCCAGTTTACGAATGTTAGACATTTAAAATGGACGTGGATAATGGCTGATCGAAACCTGGCGGGCAGGGGCGGAGGGGCTAGTAAGCAATAATAGTCTCTGAATGAAAGAGAAAAAAAAACTGTTATGTTTATTAGCATTGTCTGAGGTGAGGGCCCAAACGCTGGGTTCATTTGAATCTTTTGCTCGGATGTAGGCATTCAGTGGGTCAGAGCAAGACCAGACACAGAACATATTGAAGTCACAACTCTTTTGTAAAGGATTAAACGAATGATACTTGTGAATGTGAATTACAGATGAGTTCATGTGTTTCACTTCTAAGTAAGAGTTTTTTTTTAGAGTATCATAAGCAAATATCTTTCATTTTCATGTTGTAAGGGAATTCGTTAAGCATTTAGAAACAACATTTTTGAAAGGAGAGAGTGCTGTGTCACTTCCTACAACCATTATGTGCTAGAAACAGAGCAGTGCTTAATATTCTTGGTACAGACCTGTCTACACTTGAGTGTCTGGCTTTTGTTTCAATTATTCTCAATGGTGTCAGTGTTACGGATGACACTAAGATCTACTTTCTGGCGCGTTCTGTTAGTAAATAGTGAAACATGAAAAACATTTTTCAATGGATATATTTTGTATGGAAACATCTCACAAGAAGCTGACAGGTATGAATAATTTTTTTTTTTGAAAGAGCTAATCAATTAGAGCATAGAGAAAAAAAGTTGACATTTATTTACGCACAGATCAATATTATTATAAGACCAAGAAATGTGGGGACAAGTGTGAAGTTCTTTCTTCTTTTTTTTTTTTAAATAGAGATAATAAACTGGAATAAAAAAATCTGATGGATGTTTCGACCAATCACTAGCGGATTTGCAAAAGTCAAACATTGAAGTACACACACATACACATAGTGATAGCTTGCGATTAAAGATTTAAATCATTTTAAGCTCCATTCGCAGAAGTTAGACTACGCATCTTCACAATGTTTGTGAAATGTTTTACAATTTACATGTTGAAGATCTACTTCTTAGTCAAAAACCTTTCGAAAGACAACGGGGTTGGCAGCGTGCAAGGTGTGAGCACGGGACCAAGATGATGACCGAACGACAGTCCGCACGACCATACAGCCATACATTAACTAGACTTTATGTCTTTGAACGTTCATAGTCACATTTTTTCACAATTGTACAATTGTGACGTCAGACCTGTGACGTTTTGACGAGCTATTGGTCTAAGCTGCCCACAGGCTGTGACGTGTTGACAAGCTATTGGTCTAAGCTGCCCACAGGCTGTGACGTGTTGACGAGCTATTGGTCTAAGCTGCCCACAGGCTGTGACGTGTAGACGAGCTATTGGTCTAAGCTGCCCACAGGCTACAAAGTCACAGGTTAGTGTTCAGGCTTCCTATAACGATTGCTCACGGGTAGGCGCTTCGGACCATCGTGATAATTGTTTCCACTTCGAACTCAGTCCGTCATCATCAAGTGCCGTCCTACAGAAGGTCTGGAAAACAAAAACTAGAACAGACCCAGGCTTAGCACAAATGAATACTTAAGTATAACTAGAGAAGCAATAAACTTAGAGACATTCCATCCCCGAGACTAGAATTTAAAGCAGCAAAAATACATAACTTACACATACAAATACATAACCGAAAAGAATACTCTAAAATACTCAAAGATAAAAACTCATAATTCATAAAAGTACTCATTTTTTCACACGTGCTCTTTCTTTCCTAGTGCCAATGCCAGACTCAGCCTATTTCGAAAAATCATAGAGGTCAAACCAGAGTTTTCCCTGTGTGGACAATTAGTTAGTTGTTGTTTTTTTTTTCAGAAATATATACATAAACTGTCAAATTTCTGGAAAAATCGTTTATAGCCGTTTTGGAGATCCGCGTCCACCCACATTGTTTCCACCCATGAAGGATGTTCAAACTGATAAGAGAAATTGTATACAAATATTTATTTCTATAAATCTCATTTTCTGACTTGTTCAATTTCATTTCTCCTTAAAAATTCAAAATTTAAAAATAAAATAGAAGAAGACAAGTGACTTAGAGATGATGAACTGTTTACAATTTAATCTCACTTATAAAATGTTTCGCTTTTCTTACACATTGTTGGGCTGGGGAAGGAGGGGACACAACTCTGAAGCCTGTGTCGTTCTCTACCACTCCCATCTAGATCTAATAGGAATCAAAGATTTAAAAAACAAACTTTTGTAGATTTATTCCATTCACTGATTTTTTTTTTAATTTAGATGTTAGACGTTTAGTCTTAATGATACAGTCCAAACACTAGCAGATCTAGGATTCTCTTGGAGAGCAAAACGCGACATTGGAAAAAAAACAACAAAAACAAATAGCTGTTTTAAAAAAAAATGCAATACATTTGCTAGATCTAGTTAATTGAGTTTTGTTATAGTTTTAAGGTCACAATTAGCCTTAGATCTATTTGATTGAGCTTTGTTCTAGTTTTAAGGTCATAATTAGCATTAGATCTAGTTGATTGAGTTTTGTTCTAGTTTTAAGGTCATAATTAGCCTTGACCGTAACTTGGAATAAACATGACCATGCCAGTGTGGTAGACAGCACTGTGCCAGACTTGAGTGACCACACGTTGCTATTGTGTAAAACTGTGCATTGACCAACTGGGTGACCTGATTTGATTAAGTGAACTGATCAAGTGTGCTTCACAGATGGCTGTGTAGTAGTGAGTTGACAGTACTGAAACAGATATGGCCTGCCTTACGTATTTTTATAGTGGAATCAAATGTCTACCACGGTGACACAATACTCAAAGACGGTTGTAGACAGCAGATGGCTGTAGGTTTTATTTTCGAATTTCCATCTCCAAAGATTACTCTGGACACAAATCTTACATCAATTGATAAGGCGGGGGTTAGAGTTATTTATTACACGAGCCACGTTGGTTACTAAAAGCAATAGTACGCCAAAAGAACCTGAAAACATATTTAGAATAGATTTCTTGTCAACAGAAACAAAAGACATATCACACTGCTGTTGAATGTTTAGTAAATACAATAATGTTGGAGAGCCATCACAAAGGCTGCAGGACACAGACCCAAAGGAAAACCATTATTGAAGACAGGCAAAGAAGACAGAAAGAAAAATAGACCCGACGGCTTTGTTTGCAGAAGATGCGGAAGAATATGTAGGTCGCAACTAGGTTAGCGTAGTCATGTGAGACACTGCACTCCTTAATATTCGGAATCAAAGACACAGCCATTAATGAAAAGATAGAAAAATATTTTTTGGGTATTTATATTGTTTTTATTGTATCTAAATTTTTATATTGAAACAAGGAAAAAAAACAACTGACGAATAAATTGTGATATTGTGATATCAAGGACACATTACGCGTAGGCAAGATCAAATATACTGCATCATTTTTCTAGTTGAAATCTGAACATGTAGAGCCCAACACTCGAAGTGTTTGTTACCACTCTACAATAGTGTGTTGATTGAATTTGAACTAGACGTTATTGACAAATGTCCGCAGAGTAAAAATACAAGTTTGTCGATGATATCATTATGGAAGAAAGTTCTGATTGTGACATCTGCGTATCGAGGCAACCAAATAGTGAAACTAAGTCATCAACAGAATTGAACTCTCGGCATTCAGCGAAAAGTACGGTTTCTTACTTCTTGTGTTCATCACAGGAGGCACGCAAGTCACAGCAACTAATTCCTCTACTGGGGTATAACTTAACAACAGCCATGACAATTGTATTCATCAACCAGAACTTTTTATTGTTGACATAAGAAAACATCGCGTTAAATATTGACATTACAATAGTATTATCTGACCAATATCGTATAAGACTACTATGGAAATATATGACAATATTTAGATTCTATTAAGATAACAGCAAAGACCTGTCGACAACAGACATATTTTCTTAAATGCTCTTAGCAAATCTAATATAATTTTTGTAGCTAAAAAATTATATTCATTACAATATTGAAAATGTTTTAGGAAAATGCAGATGTTCATAGACTGCATTTGATACGCAAAACCTGGCATCATTATTATGTACTTTTGTAGATATGCCTACTCAGATTGGTCTAACATTAATGACTTGGCATGAGAAACATTGTGAACATTTTCTCTAAATATTGACAGAAATTGATGTCTGAAACATGGCACAGTATTACGGTGATAGTCTTAATAAATCTATTTAAATAATGGGTACCAGGTGAAGCCATATTAGAAAGAGTTTCTAGTTAACTTACAAATTTTACTGCTAGTAGAAGTAGAGTCGATAACATTGCAGATGAGAGCCAGTTTGTATAAAAACAAAGAACGGAACAAGAAAGTAAAAGATTACAAACTGAAGTAAAGAGCTACTAAAGAGTTACAATCGTATGAAAGTTTCATGAAGTTAGTTTCTTTTCGCATGTCTAGCACACCTTTCATATGTAGCTTAAAATGAATCGTAATTATTTGATAAAACTAATGGTTCAACGGGTAGAAAATACCTAACTTGGAGAATGTAGTCCAAGGATCAATTCTGTTCAGTGGCTTTAACTACAGTTGTTATATTGTTACTTAAAATTTGTTTCAATATATTTTTTGTAGTAGATATTATCCATGTTTTTTTGTTCCAAGTTCTAAGCAAAACCGATCTTATGGTTCAGAACACACGCGATCTATTATTCATTCATCGATTGGTCGCTGGATGTCACGGTTCGTGTCAATTTTTTTTTGTCTCTTTACACTTTTTTTTTTTCCTGTGTGTGAACTGTGTAAGAGAGAAAGGAAGGTGGGGGAGACAGAGAGAATAGTTTTTACGACTAGCAAACAGTGTGGTCATACATGACAAGACACATCAAAATACGGCCCTGGGGTTACATGCGGACCTCTGTATGCACTTTCGCGGCCTGCACAGAAGTTCTGTCTATGAACCTCAGAAACATAAAAAAGGAAAAAAAAAATTTTTCGATTTTAAAAATGAAAGTACACAAACAAAAAAAATGAAGTAATAACTTTTGGTAAGTTGAAAGATGCAGAGTCAATGACTAAAATGAATACAACCTAGCCTGTCTCGTTAGTACAATGCACGCTTTCTACAATATTTCTTGAGCTTTTTTTTTGTGCACAAAACACCTGGATGTGTGTACAAATGTCACGTGGATGCGTGTACAAATGTCACGTGAATGTATGTACAAATGTCACTTGGATGCGTGTACAAATGTCACGTGAATGCGTGTAAAAAGAAGAAAAAACGATGAGTGGGCGGTTGACAAATTAAAGTTCCAAATTAGTCAGAATTATCAGTCTGGTCTACAGAAAATTATGCATAGGCCTAGGAGAGTAAAATATTTTAAAATTCAGAATTAGCTATGACAGCTAAAAACAATGAACGGCCTCTTCCCTTCCCCTAATAAGACTGTAGTGTTCGGTCCCACAAAAACAAAGTGTATGCAACTTCTAGGCCATCTGTTGGTTAGAGGCCTGGTCTAACCTAATAGAATATTCAAAGGATCAGATAGCAAATTGTATTTTATTAAGTGTTGTACAAATGACACATGAAATATTTGTCAAGCTTTCGACTATTTTCAGACTACAGAGGGAGAAGGTGTATCTCCAACTTAGTCTGTTTATCCCTTGGGTCACCACACAAGATTCGTTGCCCGTCTTCCTCCATTCCTCATTTCACTCAGTGACAAGCCTGTGGATTCTTTTAAATTGTCTTCCCATCGCTGTCTCCGTCTGCCTCTTCTTTTTCTGGTGCTGTTCACTAAAGGAAGGTCTTTGAGAGCCATGGAATTTAAGTTTGCGTGTTTTGACAGTGGTTAGCAGGTTATTGTGAGGCCCAAACGCTGTATTAATCCTGTCTCTAATCTCTTCATTTGTGATGCGGTCTTAGTGAGTGATACTGAATCTTTCTGTATCGTCTTAGTTCCATTGCTAGGATCCTTTTCACGAAATCTGCAGTCAGTCTCCAAGATTCGCAAATATCTAAGAATGTGGCCGTCACCAAGGAGCGCATCAGTTTGATTTTAGTGTTAATGGTGTTTACGTCAATATTTTAATGAAACAAAAAAATCGTGGTCTTGGTTAGAAAAGTTAGCCGAGAGGTTTCAAGCGAGAGTATTTTGTAAACAGATGTAAATACTTCTAATCTTTGATAGTTTTTTTTTTAATGAACATAATAAAGAAAGAGGAATGTCCGCAACTAAAGCCCATACAAAAAACTTGACGCGTGAAAGGTCAAAGCCATGCCACGTCCTTTCTGAGCACACCTTTAACTGATAGGAGAGTGGCCAGATGGAAGGCTAGGGAGAGAAAGTGAGTAATATATGAACTGTTTGAATGCATGCGTGGGGAGTATTTGATTTAAGAATGACCGTGTTTGTGGACGCCACGAGAGTGCAGTGGCGAGAGGGGGGTAGCTGCGTTATTTATGGGTGGAGTTAGAAGCATTGGACATGTGTGCGTCGTGACATGGGGGAACGGAGGGATAAAATGCCACCTCCCCCCCCCCCACACAGCCCACACATGGACCTTTTTTTTTTTTTTTAAAAGTGAGCTTTTAGTGTATCACCTATATTGAAAAACAACTAGACAATGTTTTAGT
>JADKLZ010016405.1:0-12682 GCA_021533235.1 Biomphalaria straminea | reverse complement strand
TAGAATTGACAAACTGTTTTGAAGATTACGCCACATATATATACTAGTGTGTAAATATTGTATTTACTGGAATTAGACATTAACATTCTATTCATCAAAAGTAACAAAGTTTGGAAAAAAAATTAGACTCTGGACATTAGATCGTTGAAACTCCATGGACCAATCAACTCGAAGATCGCGAGGAAACACGTCGCCGCGGGTCACATCGGTTGATCAACGAACAAGGTTGTCCTGAGAACTCATAGCCTCGGGGTCAAACTAACTGACCCAAACAACGATGACATTCAGTGATATGAAATGATCCATGTACAAAGACAAACACTGGCCCTTGGAGCTAATCGAGAGCATAATTTCAACAATGAGATATGTAGCAACTAGGACAATGTTACTTTTGAACGTAAAATGTTTGCATTCCATCAAACTTTGCTTGAATTTAAATGACGAAATTCTAAAAACTAATACATCGACCGCTGAGGTAAACCAAGGAAACTCTGGGTGATAACAACCAGAAAGCAAACAACCATTGCAACCCTAATACTAGAGACCAAACAAAATATTGTCATTAAACAAACTCTATACATTAAACACAAAACACTAAACGCAAATACCAAACAAGAAAAACATCTAAAAATACATTTTAAAAAAAGCTTATACAAAGTGTAATTGTATGAATTAGTTTGGATCAGTCATGTAATTAAGTTTGTAATAGATCCAACCAACAACAATACATCTGTGAGATTAGAAATAGTTTTACCAATTTATTTTTTGTTTAGAGAGAGAGAGAGAGAGAGAGAGAAAGAGAGAGAGAGAGAGAGAGAGAGAGAGGGTAGAGAGAGAAAGGAATATCCGGGTGGATTTTACTCTCTGTGGCATTTTTACGTCTCTAGAGACGATCTTTTCCCCTTGCAAGCTCTTGTGTGACTAAAGAGGCCGATCCTTGATACACAGCTGCGATCGCAGGTTGGGCATATGTAGTCACCAGGCGCCGTTGCACTTTCACCCTTCTTTCTGCTTCTGTTGTGTATGGCATTTGCAATCAAAGACCCCTTCTTTATGCTCTCTCTCCAAGTGGATCTATCTTGTGCCACCTCTTCCCAGTTGCTGGTGTCGATCTTAAAGAGCTTCATGTCCCGTTTGCATACATCTGTATAACGTAAGAGTGGACGACCAGCGGCTCTTCTGCCTTCTATTAGATCGCCATACAGAATATCCTGTGGGAGTCGACCTACTGGCATTCTACGAACGTGGCCAAGCCAGCCAAGGCGTCTGCTGCTGATAACAGAGCGGATGTCCTGGCAACCTGCTCTTTGTAACACTTGCTCGTTGGTTATCTTATCTTGCCACCTTATTTTAAAGATCCGCCTTAGGCATCGGAGGTGGAAGACATTCAGCTTTTTTTCCTGCCATGAGTATGTTGACCACGTTTCACTTCCGTATAGCAAGGTGCTCAATACACAGGTCCGGTAAACTAGAGCTTTAGTGCTGTTAGTCAGCAATATGTTGTCCCAGACTCTTTTCTGCAACCGTGACATGGTGGCCATTGCCTTGGCTATCCTGTTGTTAATGTCATTATCCAGTAGAGTGTTGTTGGATATGATGGAGCCAAGGTAACAAAAGTTGTCTACGATCTCTAGTGGTTGGCCATTAATGTTTATTTGAGGTGCAGCATTAGTGTTTTGTACAAGTACCTTAGCATTTATAAAAATAAAAAGGGTGTGTGCGGGGGGGGGGGGGCACGACGACCTGAATTATAACTCGTGACTCAAGCCGACTTCCTAACCACTCTGCTAGTGAGGTGTGTACGAAAATAGAAAATTGTATATTGTTTGTTTCAAACTTGCTTTAAAGCGGCGACCTATAAAGTTGACTAATTCAGCTTATACCACCACCTCAGTCAAGTACAATTTCTTTCTCTTGTTAAAGATATAAACAAATAATATATTTTTTATTCTTGTGTTATCAGGTAAAAGAAATAGCTGTGCAAACTTTCAGCTTGATCCGACATTGAGTGTTGGAAAAAATGACGTGTACACACTTTTTACGAGACAGACAGAGTGAGTTGATATCATTGGCCTCCTTCAGACGTAGAACGACTATGGTTAATCTCGCACACTTCCTCGTGTGGCTGAGGAGCCCTATTTTGGAGAGACACTCCCGTCCCGTTGATATAAGCTTTGTAATAAGAACGGGCACATAAAGACAGCCAGTTAATGTTAGCAAATTTACAATTTTAGCTTAATTTTTTTATTACACACATTTTGATGTAAGAAGCAAATCGGATTCCCTGTTCTTAAATTTTCCAAGCAGAACATTGAATAATATGTTAAAAGGGTAACAAAAAATCTCAATTTGAGCTGGTGAGAAATTTGGGGAAACACTTGATTTTCTCATCCTACTGGACAAATAGTCAACAATCGACACCTATAAATCATTGAAACTGAAGTGGCGGAAGGGCCCCATGATGGGTGCCTTGGCGCCAGAGTTTGCTGACTTTGCGACTGTAAACAGTCCACATGACATCCGGACTCCATAAGTCAATTCATCAAGATGCCGAACCAATGGCGGCACGTAGAGTATTGCTTTCAAATATGCTGTAGGATTTCGACCACTTTTATTTTCACAATCAGCGCGAGGTAATTAGAAAGAAAATAGTTATCGCAAGAGTAGAACGATAATATTTAGAAAATTAAAGCATTATGTAATAAGAATTAAAGTAACACCGTATAATAACCTAAAACAAGGCTTTATTAAACTAGAACGACACATGAACTGACAAAAGATATAAAGTAACACACTAAATCCAACACATTCTAAAGACGTTACAGAAACATGTAGTAACTATTTCAGAACGCACTAGAAGTTTGTAAATAAACATAGCAATAATTGCACCAACGTATAGATCTAAAATACAATTAATAGATCTAAAACCCAAACATGAAAGTATTTAAAACATCCTATGCTTAATTTATTTTATTCTGCAAAAAAAGTCCTTTTTAGATTTAAAAACAAAAACGTCACAGTTAGACCAGTTTCAGAAAAAAAAATAAAATAATAATCTTTATTGTCCGTAAGGAAATTTGTCTTCAATTTGTGCATTATACAATACATTTTTTAACAATCTTCATCCTAGCCCAAAGCTTTCGCAGGCCGACGGGCGATGGCAGCGACAGATTATGAACAAAAAATCAAACAAAGCATTAGGGTTTATTAGAAGAAATTTCTATAAATCAAATAAGAACATAAAACTAAAATTTTATTTAACCTTGGTTAGGCCAATAATAGAATATGCAATCTGTTTGGGACCCATAAACTCAAGAAAATATTAAGAAACTGGAACAGACACAAAAAAGTGCAGTCAGATTCATAAACGAATATTCATATTTGACTACAGTAACACCTTTAGTAAAATCACTAAATTTAGAAAGCCTTCAGGATAGAAGACTTAAAAATTATTAATTAAGCAATTATACATAAAACACTGAACCATAATCTTCAAATCCAAAAACAAAATTTAATAAAATACTCAGAAAGACACAAAGATAAAGGCACATTCCTCGTCAAGTATGCTTGGGCCAATTTGTACAAAAGCTCCTTCTTCCCTAGCGCTATCAGAGCATGGAATGAGTTGCCTGATCTAGCCACGAAAACCAGTGACTTGGCAGAATTTAAGTCATTGGTTAATATGCATGACTAAATGCACAACGCGTAGGGCGTAATCATCTTCTTTTTTGAAGTAACGTCTGTAACATATAAGATAAGATAAAATAAGATAAGATAAGAAGAACCCGCGACCAACATTTTGAAATCCTGGATATATGTGTATCTTTTAACGACGTTTATTTCAACTCTGTCTGTTTGTCTGGTAAAAAGACTCGTTGTTTCTGGGCACGCAATCCCGACCAAGCTGAAACAATTATTTCTTTTACCTGACAACGCAAGTATCAGTAAAAAGAAATTAACCAATTAGTTAATTGACTATTGGTAATTAATTATTTTGTTTGGTATCGCTAGCAAGGGAAAGAAATAGTACACAACTGAATTTGTGGTCTTCTTCTTTGAAAATTGCTTTCAGGAATGTGCGAGGCCCCCAGCAATCTGATGCCCTAGGCCTCAGTCTAGTTATGCCTAAGGTCGACCCTGCCAGTTTATACATAATATTGATTAAAGCTACAAACATAATTCCAAAACAAGACAATAAAGAGAGCTTGTGTTACAGACGAACTCTTGGGCGATCCCTGATGCATAGCTGAATTCACACATACATTTGTATACAGACAAATCGGAATAGCATATAATTGTTATATATTAACAAGAAACTTCTTAAATCTTGTTTTAACATGTTAATAAGTATTCTTAGTTTCTGAGAACACAAAATAACATCGGATGGCCAGTATCTGATTCTTTGAGCAAAAAAAAAATGTTTTTAACATTTGACCATTTCCTTTATGATACGTTCATTCGATAAATACCAAAAACATCGTGTATGTGTGCAGGTGTGTATGGCATAATCCTATGTCATCACTCTATTAGTATTCTCTTTACAATCTTAGTCCACTCCCCCAAATTACCCCCAACCCTCACAATCCCACCTTTTCCTCTCGCCAACTGAAACCAGAAAACTAAAATGGTCAATCTCCCAGTTTTATTGGCCAGAACGATAATTGGGGCATCATCTTTACGAGCAATAACAGTCAGGACTTGTCAGCGGCGAGAACATCATTCGTCTCCCAATGGTTTATGTCATGGTGGAAGTAGGGGAGACAGTGGGGCAGAGAAATACACGAGTCTTGACATATTTGGGCACAACTGAAAAGATTTTAACAGATAAACTAACAGTCACATATAAAGTTAATCAATAAAATGTTTTCTTTTAAAAACTAACTTTCAAAAAATGCAGAAAACAAATTACACTTTGAATCACGTCGCGGGTATATATTTCTAAAATCATACTTTCGATGAATGAGCTGAATTTTACAATTCGAAATACCATCACTAAAGAGGTTCTTGAAATTTGTTTAGGAAAATAATTTCCGAACGTTTCAAAGAATGAAAAATATATAACTAGATCTAGGAAGTTTTTAACTAATTGTGTGTTTGTATTCCTTGCAATCAAGTAGCCTATATTCTAAGTGAAGTTTAATTATTTTTTTTAGTAAATTTAAATTATGCTAGCCTTTGCTTATTTAATTTTTATAAATCTGAGAAAGGTTAATGCTGAAATCAATCAATAAATCAATAATCTGGGAGTGTTTTTAAATTCACGTAATATTTTCAATGTCTGATCCATACACTTGTAATAATGCTTTGTACTCTATGACATGATTCAATATGTTTCTCTATTGACAGCATTGACAGAGAAGCTTTGTCAAACTATTGAACATTGTTTCCAAATAAAATGAAAGAAATGAAGAATCTAAAAACTTATCAGCATAAGCATTGTCATTATTCTGTTTGAGGATTAAGCGATAAATTAGTCACTTTAATAAACACATGAATATCTGGTCTTTAAAATTACTTTAGTTATATACGGTCATAGTTTCTATCATAATATAGCAATTAGTCTTCCATTATAAACAACAGCCTGTTTTTATTCAGCTTATAGAAATAAAATTAATTGTTTGATTTGTATAAAGACACAAACACAGACAAACCAATATGACTTCTAGAAGCTTCATTGATGAAAAAAATCCTCAAGATTTTTTATTGTTTCACATATACTAAATTAAATTGTTGCTCTTTTTGTATTTAAATTGACTTGACTTTGACCTAATATATCAAGTCTTTTAAAACATTTCTTTAAAAATTGGCGAACAAAAAAAATCTTTCTAAAATTAATAGACATGATGCGACAGGAATCACACACAAGCACAACTTTGGCACTTACGTTTTTTTCTCCTTCTTAATCCTATACAGAACTACATTTTATCTAAGCAAGATATGTGTGTGTGTGTGTAGTGGCCGGCCCTTCTCTTGACTCTTAAGCAAAGATGTGCAATATTGTGTTTTTATAGTCGCCTCCACGCCTGGCAATGGCCCATCAGTTGTGGGATATTAGTAGCTATAATCATTCTCAGGGCCAGTTTACGAATGTTAGACATTTAAAATGGACGTGGATAATGGCTGATCGAAACCTGGCGGGCAGGGGCGGAGGGGCTAGTAAGCAATAATAGTCTCTGAATGAAAGAGAAAAAAAAACTGTTATGTTTATTAGCATTGTCTGAGGTGAGGGCCCAAACGCTGGGTTCATTTGAATCTTTTGCTCGGATGTAGGCATTCAGTGGGTCAGAGCAAGACCAGACACAGAACATATTGAAGTCACAACTCTTTTGTAAAGGATTAAACGAATGATACTTGTGAATGTGAATTACAGATGAGTTCATGTGTTTCACTTCTAAGTAAGAGTTTTTTTTTAGAGTATCATAAGCAAATATCTTTCATTTTCATGTTGTAAGGGAATTCGTTAAGCATTTAGAAACAACATTTTTGAAAGGAGAGAGTGCTGTGTCACTTCCTACAACCATTATGTGCTAGAAACAGAGCAGTGCTTAATATTCTTGGTACAGACCTGTCTACACTTGAGTGTCTGGCTTTTGTTTCAATTATTCTCAATGGTGTCAGTGTTACGGATGACACTAAGATCTACTTTCTGGCGCGTTCTGTTAGTAAATAGTGAAACATGAAAAACATTTTTCAATGGATATATTTTGTATGGAAACATCTCACAAGAAGCTGACAGGTATGAATAATTTTTTTTTTTTGAAAGAGCTAATCAATTAGAGCATAGAGAAAAAAAGTTGACATTTATTTACGCACAGATCAATATTATTATAAGACCAAGAAATGTGGGGACAAGTGTGAAGTTCTTTCTTCTTTTTTTTTTTAAATAGAGATAATAAACTGGAATAAAAAAATCTGATGGATGTTTCGACCAATCACTAGCGGATTTGCAAAAGTCAAACATTGAAGTACACACACATACACATAGTGATAGCTTGCGATTAAAGATTTAAATCATTTTAAGCTCCATTCGCAGAAGTTAGACTACGCATCTTCACAATGTTTGTGAAATGTTTTACAATTTACATGTTGAAGATCTACTTCTTAGTCAAAAACCTTTCGAAAGACAACGGGGTTGGCAGCGTGCAAGGTGTGAGCACGGGACCAAGATGATGACCGAACGACAGTCCGCACGACCATACAGCCATACATTAACTAGACTTTATGTCTTTGAACGTTCATAGTCACATTTTTTCACAATTGTACAATTGTGACGTCAGACCTGTGACGTTTTGACGAGCTATTGGTCTAAGCTGCCCACAGGCTGTGACGTGTTGACAAGCTATTGGTCTAAGCTGCCCACAGGCTGTGACGTGTTGACGAGCTATTGGTCTAAGCTGCCCACAGGCTGTGACGTGTAGACGAGCTATTGGTCTAAGCTGCCCACAGGCTACAAAGTCACAGGTTAGTGTTCAGGCTTCCTATAACGATTGCTCACGGGTAGGCGCTTCGGACCATCGTGATAATTGTTTCCACTTCGAACTCAGTCCGTCATCATCAAGTGCCGTCCTACAGAAGGTCTGGAAAACAAAAACTAGAACAGACCCAGGCTTAGCACAAATGAATACTTAAGTATAACTAGAGAAGCAATAAACTTAGAGACAGTCCATCCCCGAGACTAGAATTTAAAGCAGCAAAAATACATAACTTACACATACAAATACATAACCGAAAAGAATACTCTAAAATACTCAAAGATAAAAACTCATAATTCATAAAAGTACTCATTTTTTCACACGTGCTCTTTCTTTCCTAGTGCCAATGCCAGACTCAGCCTATTTCGAAAAATCATAGAGGTCAAACCAGAGTTTTCCCTGTGTGGACAATTAGTTAGTTGTTGTTTTTTTTTTTCAGAAATATATACATAAACTGTCAAATTTCTGGAAAAATCGTTTATAGCCGTTTTGGAGATCCGCGTCCACCCACATTGTTTCCACCCATGAAGGATGTTCAAACTGATAAGAGAAATTGTATACAAATATTTATTTCTATAAATCTCATTTTCTGACTTGTTCAATTTCATTTCTCCTTAAAAATTCAAAATTTAAAAATAAAATAGAAGAAGACAAGTGACTTAGAGATGATGAACTGTTTACAATTTAATCTCACTTATAAAATGTTTCGCTTTTCTTACACATTGTTGGGCTGGGGAAGGAGGGGACACAACTCTGAAGCCTGTGTCGTTCTCTACCACTCCCATCTAGATCTAATAGGAATCAAAGATTTAAAAAACAAACTTTTGTAGATTTATTCCATTCACTGATTTTTTTTTTAATTTAGATGTTAGACGTTTAGTCTTAATGATACAGTCCAAACACTAGCAGATCTAGGATTCTCTTGGAGAGCAAAACGCGACATTGGAAAAAAAACAACAAAAACAAATAGCTGTTTTAAAAAAAAATGCAATACATTTGCTAGATCTAGTTAATTGAGTTTTGTTATAGTTTTAAGGTCACAATTAGCCTTAGATCTATTTGATTGAGCTTTGTTCTAGTTTTAAGGTCATAATTAGCATTAGATCTAGTTGATTGAGTTTTGTTCTAGTTTTAAGGTCATAATTAGCCTTGACCGTAACTTGGAATAAACATGACCATGCCAGTGTGGTAGACAGCACTGTGCCAGACTTGAGTGACCACACGTTGCTATTGTGTAAAACTGTGCATTGACCAACTGGGTGACCTGATTTGATTAAGTGAACTGATCAAGTGTGCTTCACAGATGGCTGTGTAGTAGTGAGTTGACAGTACTGAAACAGATATGGCCTGCCTTACGTATTTTTATAGTGGAATCAAATGTCTACCACGGTGACACAATACTCAAAGACGGTTGTAGACAGCAGATGGCTGTAGGTTTTATTTTCGAATTTCCATCTCCAAAGATTACTCTGGACACAAATCTTACATCAATTGATAAGGCGGGGGTTAGAGTTATTTATTACACGAGCCACGTTGGTTACTAAAAGCAATAGTACGCCAAAAGAACCTGAAAACATATTTAGAATAGATTTCTTGTCAACAGAAACAAAAGACATATCACACTGCTGTTGAATGTTTAGTAAATACAATAATGTTGGAGAGCCATCACAAAGGCTGCAGGACACAGACCCAAAGGAAAACCATTATTGAAGACAGGCAAAGAAGACAGAAAGAAAAATAGACCCGACGGCTTTGTTTGCAGAAGATGCGGAAGAATATGTAGGTCGCAACTAGGTTAGCGTAGTCATGTGAGACACTGCACTCCTTAATATTCGGAATCAAAGACACAGCCATTAATGAAAAGATAGAAAAATATTTTTTGGGTATTTATATTGTTTTTATTGTATCTAAATTTTTATATTGAAACAAGGAAAAAAAACAACTGACGAATAAATTGTGATATTGTGATATCAAGGACACATTACGCGTAGGCAAGATCAAATATACTGCATCATTTTTCTAGTTGAAATCTGAACATGTAGAGCCCAACACTCGAAGTGTTTGTTACCACTCTACAATAGTGTGTTGATTGAATTTGAACTAGACGTTATTGACAAATGTCCGCAGAGTAAAAATACAAGTTTGTCGATGATATCATTATGGAAGAAAGTTCTGATTGTGACATCTGCGTATCGAGGCAACCAAATAGTGAAACTAAGTCATCAACAGAATTGAACTCTCGGCATTCAGCGAAAAGTACGGTTTCTTACTTCTTGTGTTCATCACAGGAGGCACGCAAGTCACAGCAACTAATTCCTCTACTGGGGTATAACTTAACAACAGCCATGACAATTGTATTCATCAACCAGAACTTTTTATTGTTGACATAAGAAAACATCGCGTTAAATATTGACATTACAATAGTATTATCTGACCAATATCGTATAAGACTACTATGGAAATATATGACAATATTTAGATTCTATTAAGATAACAGCAAAGACCTGTCGACAACAGACATATTTTCTTAAATGCTCTTAGCAAATCTAATATAATTTTTGTAGCTAAAAAATTATATTCATTACAATATTGAAAATGTTTTAGGAAAATGCAGATGTTCATAGACTGCATTTGATACGCAAAACCTGGCATCATTATTATGTACTTTTGTAGATATGCCTACTCAGATTGGTCTAACATTAATGACTTGGCATGAGAAACATTGTGAACATTTTCTCTAAATATTGACAGAAATTGATGTCTGAAACATGGCACAGTATTACGGTGATAGTCTTAATAAATCTATTTAAATAATGGGTACCAGGTGAAGCCATATTAGAAAGAGTTTCTAGTTAACTTACAAATTTTACTGCTAGTAGAAGTAGAGTCGATAACATTGCAGATGAGAGCCAGTTTGTATAAAAACAAAGAACGGAACAAGAAAGTAAAAGATTACAAACTGAAGTAAAGAGCTACTAAAGAGTTACAATCGTATGAAAGTTTCATGAAGTTAGTTTCTTTTCGCATGTCTAGCACACCTTTCATATGTAGCTTAAAATGAATCGTAATTATTTGATAAAACTAATGGTTCAACGGGTAGAAAATACCTAACTTGGAGAATGTAGTCCAAGGATCAATTCTGTTCAGTGGCTTTAACTACAGTTGTTATATTGTTACTTAAAATTTGTTTCAATATATTTTTTGTAGTAGATATTATCCATGTTTTTTTGTTCCAAGTTCTAAGCAAAACCGATCTTATGGTTCAGAACACACGCGATCTATTATTCATTCATCGATTGGTCGCTGGATGTCACGGTTCGTGTCAATTTTTTTTTGTCTCTTTACACTTTTTTTTTTTCCTGTGTGTGAACTGTGTAAGAGAGAAAGGAAGGTGGGGGAGACAGAGAGAATAGTTTTTACGACTAGCAAACAGTGTGGTCATACATGACAAGACACATCAAAATACGGCCCTGGGGTTACATGCGGACCTCTGTATGCACTTTCGCGGCCTGCACAGAAGTTCTGTCTATGAACCTCAGAAACATAAAAAAGGAAAAAAAAAATTTTTCGATTTTAAAAATGAAAGTACACAAACAAAAAAAATGAAGTAATAACTTTTGGTAAGTTGAAAGATGCAGAGTCAATGACTAAAATGAATACAACCTAGCCTGTCTCGTTAGTACAATGCACGCTTTCTACAATATTTCTTGAGCTTTTTTTTTTGTGCACAAAACACCTGGATGTGTGTACAAATGTCACGTGGATGCGTGTACAAATGTCACGTGAATGTATGTACAAATGTCACTTGGATGCGTGTACAAATGTCACGTGAATGCGTGTAAAAAGAAGAAAAAACGATGAGTGGGCGGTTGACAAATTAAAGTTCCAAATTAGTCAGAATTATCAGTCTGGTCTACAGAAAATTATGCATAGGCCTAGGAGAGTAAAATATTTTAAAATTCAGAATTAGCTATGACAGCTAAAAACAATGAACGGCCTCTTCCCTTCCCCTAATAAGACTGTAGTGTTCGGTCCCACAAAAACAAAGTGTATGCAACTTCTAGGCCATCTGTTGGTTAGAGGCCTGGTCTAACCTAATAGAATATTCAAAGGATCAGATAGCAAATTGTATTTTATTAAGTGTTGTACAAATGACACATGAAATATTTGTCAAGCTTTCGACTATTTTCAGACTACAGAGGGAGAAGGTGTATCTCCAACTTAGTCTGTTTATCCCTTGGGTCACCACACAAGATTCGTTGCCCGTCTTCCTCCATTCCTCATTTCACTCAGTGACAAGCCTGTGGATTCTTTTAAATTGTCTTCCCATCGCTGTCTCCGTCTGCCTCTTCTTTTTCTGGTGCTGTTCACTAAAGGAAGGTCTTTGAGAGCCATGGAATTTAAGTTTGCGTGTTTTGACAGTGGTTAGCAGGTTATTGTGAGGCCCAAACGCTGTATTAATCCTGTCTCTAATCTCTTCATTTGTGATGCGGTCTTAGTGAGTGATACTGAATCTTTCTGTATCGTCTTAGTTCCATTGCTAGGATCCTTTTCACGAAATCTGCAGTCAGTCTCCAAGATTCGCAAATATCTAAGAATGTGGCCGTCACCAAGGAGCGCATCAGTTTGATTTTAGTGTTAATGGTGTTTACGTCAATATTTTAATGAAACAAAAAAATCGTGGTCTTGGTTAGAAAAGTTAGCCGAGAGGTTTCAAGCGAGAGTATTTTGTAAACAGATGTAAATACTTCTAATCTTTGATAGTTTTTTTTTTAATGAACATAATAAAGAAAGAGGAATGTCCGCAACTAAAGCCCATACAAAAAACTTGACGCGTGAAAGGTCAAAGCCATGCCACGTCCTTTCTGAGCACACCTTTAACTGATAGGAGAGTGGCCAGATGGAAGGCTAGGGAGAGAAAGTGAGTAATATATGAACTGTTTGAATGCATGCGTGGGGAGTATTTGATTTAAGAATGACCGTGTTTGTGGACGCCACGAGAGTGCAGTGGCGAGAGGGGGGTAGCTGCGTTATTTATGGGTGGAGTTAGAAGCATTGGACATGTGTGCGTCGTGACATGGGGGAACGGAGGGATAAAATGCCACCTCCCCCCCCCCCACACAGCCCACACATGGACCTTTTTTTTTTTTTTTAAAAGTGAGCTTTTAGTGTATCACCTATATTGAAAAACAACTAGACAATGTTTTAGT
>JADKLZ010016385.1:0-16306 GCA_021533235.1 Biomphalaria straminea | reverse complement strand
ATTCATATTCAAGTGGGCTGCAGTCCATAACATATATATATATATTATGTACTGCAGCCCACTTGGATGCAGACCCAAATAAAAAACAAATTGTTATTTATTCCTTTACAAACTTTTTATTTAAGAGAACATTATCGGTTATATAGCTTAACCTAAGAAATGGCAATGAAGCAATAATTAAAAAAAAAAAACAGACCTTCATGTACATCTTTTTTCTTGGAGGGTTCTACAGCAAGCTCTGGCAGTATAGAATTGCAAAAGTCCTGATCCTTGCAACACCTCACATTCTGTACATGTTTCATCTGATCTCCAACAGAACAGGGCATGGCACGATTTCCCAAAAAAAATTTTTCCTTATCAAGACATCTAGCAACATAGGAAGAAATGCTTATTAATAGTATTGGCACACAGGAGTTTAAAGGAGAGGGTTAAATATAGAATAGTTTTCAATGTAATTAAAAGGTCCCTAGATTTAGCCTTTTTTAAAACAAACATATTTTGTTAATTATTAGTTAAATGGATTTCACAAAGTCTGAAAATAAATATGTCTAAATAGCATCACCTTTTACTAGCATTATAAATGAGACCACAAAAACAGCAATGTAATTCACTATCAACCCCTAATGAATAGATACTTTTAAAAAAAAGTAAAACTTGAGAGCATTATAAGTTTTAAAAACTTTGATTACAAGTTTTTTAATAAATAAAATTGTTTTAAAATGTATTGATTTTAACTATAATTTAGTTAAATTATTTCAAGCAGTACATCATTTTAAACTTATATGTTTAATATATGTCTGATGTAAATCATGGGTGTAGCCAGGATTTTGTTTTTTGGTGGGAGTGGGGATTTTTTTTTATCCCCCCCCCCTGCCATCTGTTTTTTTTTTTAATTAAAGCCCTATGGGGGGAGGCTGTTAAACTCTAGGCTATGCTCAAAGATATTGTGTGTAGTTTCCTTTAATTTAAGAGGTAGTTTTTAGCTTCAAACCCCACTGAAGGGGGTTTTAAACTCAAGGCCCTGTGGAGGGTTTTTAGCTTAAAGCCCTACGCTCATAGTATAAGCTGGTGACTATTGTATGCTATAGTATTATATTGAAAGGGTGGGGGGTGGGGAGGTAATCATTTTAAAAAATTCTGAGTTTTTTTTTAACTCTCAATTCTGGCTAAGCTCATGGATTTGGCAACTGTAATTTGCATTATTTGTATATTTTTTTTGTTAATAGAAGAGGGGTTTTTAACCTTAAAATCCCCTAAAGGGGAATTTTTAACTCAAACTGTGCTAGGACAAGTGATGTTTTAAAGATCAACTGAAGAGGTTTATTTTCTAAATTGAGATAGCAATTGATTTGTATAGAACATAGCAAGTTAGTTCCTAAAAATTTGAGATTTTAGAAAAGCGTATTTATATTAGAAAAAGTAATTTGAAAGTGTCAAAAATAACGAGATTTGAAAATCAGCTTCAATAGTAGAAAACGGAAGTGACGTTGGCTTACGGGCGGGAAAAAGCATAAATAAAAATAGACATGGCTGGATACATTATGATAGCGATTCAGATGATATACATATCTAGATCTAGCTGTCAAACAATTTGAAATGATACTTATAATAAAAGTTTTCTTCCACTTTCAGACTTTGTGGTCTATAGGGCAGATGATGTATTGGTCATCTGATTCTGTGGCCTATGGTTAATGAAGGTGTCATGTGGCCAGCACAATGACCAACGGCCTTTACTTTTCCCCAACTAATGTCAGGTTTAGAGTTGGGTGGACTGAGAGGCGCCCAAGGATTCCGCAATAAAAATCTCAGTCTTCACCAGGATATAAACCCGGGACCCCCGGTTCAGAAGCCAAGCACTTTACCGCTCAGCCACTGTGCCGCACATACTTATATTATATAATTTGATGGACCCAAATAACCATGAAGATAACTGTTCTACTTTTTCAAAATATATTATAGACTAGTAAAGAGCAGACTATTTTATTAAGAGATCTAAGATGTTAGGAGATACTAGATCTATTCTAAATCTAGGCCATAGACTAGGCCTTACTAAGGCTAGATAAGCTATACAACTAGCTAGGTAGTAGGAGTCAGAAGAGCCAAAAATTACAATTTTAAAATTTTCAACGTTTTTAAAGAGCCACATTTTTTTTTATTCCAAACAATAAAGAAGCACTCACATAAATAAAGTTTTATTTATTAAAAAAAAAAATTATCTTTTTATTCATAAGAAAAAATATCTACTTATCTTTGTATAAATAGTATTTTTCACAACAAATAAAATTATTTATTTATTTATATGGGATTTATATGGTATTATTAGATAATTACCTCTAATGTAGGTATAAAATGTAAAAAATTAAACATTTACATACAACACCAACTTCTACTTCAATAACAAACAATTGAGCAAACAAATTCTGTAGTAACTATGGTTTAGCATGGATTTAAAAATTTGGATACATTTGGCTCCAAGCTTGTTTTTAGTTCCAATCACGACTCCAAATTTTCATTACTTTACTTTTAATTATATTCTTGCATGAGAACGCATGTTCGCATGAATAGGGCGATCCAACAATAGTCAGCCTTCAGATTGTCAATTTTTTTCACCTGAATGTAGCAATACAAGTGCCTCATCTTGCGGCATTTCTTGGAAAGCTGTCCACTTTTGTTGCGTTACATACATTTCTGGACCTACAACTCTTCAAACTAGATTTCCAACTTAGTAAATTTCTCACTCTACAAAGCTTTACCTTTTAAATTGATTAATTGCATGTCAAGAGACAGTGGCGTAGCGTGGTGGGGGGGAGATTTTGAAAATCCCCCCGGGCCCATTTTCCTAATAAAATCTGATTAGACATCGATGTTTGAATACACAATATACAGGGAATTCCAGGTATCTTGTTACCTTTACTAATAATAGATTTAAATGGCGAGTATTTTAAGGTTACGCTAATTAACCTTGAAGCAGAATTTAAAGAATCGGGTATAACAGATCCAATAGTTATTCTTAACAATGCTAGAATTGTCCATTATTCGGGTTTAGCTTCTTTAATTTCAGAATTAACTTCACACGAGTTATTACCCCTCTATTCATCTTTCCGCAATCAAATGGAAAAATGCTTTTCTAAATAAAAAAATCGTTCTTATAGAGTGATAAAAGAGTGAATCGTAAAGGTGGGAAAATGAATAAAAAACATCATCAAATGTACGTCTTTTTGTCAGAGGAAATTTTACAATCATAGCATATTTTTTATTTGTGAAATAAACAAATTTTTATTCTTTCTATGGGAACTTCCCCCATGCCGAGTTGACCAGAGTGGGGCTACAAAACAGCGTGACGCAAAGGTAAACCTATTATAACGTAGCCACAATGAGTGGCCGTCTGTCTGGCCTGCGCATACGTCAGTTAGGCATAAATCCAAAAGCAACATTTCTGAACTGTGATAATCACCTCTAAACCTGTCAGCTTTTCATTCTGCTGAGATAGATCCAACAATTGTCACCTTTTTTGTAACTGTACATGAATTGTTCAACTTTTTTTTTTCAAATTAACCCCAGAGATCCTTCCTTTTCAATTTATTATCACATCCTTCTTTTTAATGTTCTTAAGACTGATATCTACTAGGAACTTTAACAATTCGACCACTTCTGGTAGTCTTGACTGGCACAACAAGTTCTCTAGACTTTGATCTATAACTGTCTGTTTCGTTTGTTCTAACAGTTTACTGCTCGTTGTCTTCATCGATATCACAGTACCCAGAGATATCTTCATCGAAGCTCTGGTTCAAAAAGCTTTGATTTCTTCTGTATGTTTTTCCATCGTTTGTTTATGATGTAAGATCTGGGTGATGAATGTTTTTTTTTTATGACAACTTCTTTCTGCTATGTTTTTCTGTTAAAGATGGTTTCAATAGTTTGAGATCAGTTGGAATGATGTCCCTGAGTCTTCTACTTATCAGCAGTTGTGATTCTTATCAGAGTATTTCTATACTCGAGCATAGCAAGATATGGATCTTTCCCACTTATTTGTGTCTTAAATCTTTGTGCTTTCGCACAAAACATAAACTATACATAAATTGAAACTCATTCATGCTTTCTGCATAATGGTGAGAAACGGACGAAACTGATCACCCAATCCATCGAAAAAGCAAAAGAAGGTAGTGAATACTATGGATTCCCTGTAATCAAAACTACCAGAAGAAAGAAAAGACTTGATGGGAAGTTGAGTTCTAATGTAGGACTCAGTACTGCAATAGAACTGCAATTCAAATGTGTTGTGACAGAAGTGCTGGACAGATTTCATATGGGGATGAAGGACAGATTACAAAGGCTGGAAAGAAAATGGATACCTTTGGGTTTCTTCTTGGACCAAGACACCTGTTGGATGATGACACTCTTATGACAAACTGTGTTATTTTTTACTGTTTGTATGATGAAATAAATGGCAAATTGCTTGTTCAATGATGTCACTGATGTACGAGCACTTTTCATAAAAAAACTAGTAATACAATCACAAATAGGCTCAAACCTTGCAACATCCTCTGAATACCGCTTAGGCCACTTCCATTGCGTCATTCTAAAGAAAAAACTATCCCAGGAGCACAATGACGCAAGAAAGGCTTATCATGGCTTTAATATCAGTGAAGTCACAAATACTAGAAAGTATCGATGTAGATCATGTTATAGAAGTCTTTGCTGCACAGAATGCACGACGTGAAGCGATATGAATCGAGATTTGTCACTTGAGCATTATTTAGCTAATAAACAACGGTATTATTCATTAAAAGAGTCTTAATGATTTTATTTTGGTTAAATATACTGATATACTGAACCAATATGATCTTGGGCTTATATATTTTTTAACTATTTCTGCCGTAAATGTTTGTACACAAAGCGCTTCTTTGTGTATTATTCAGAGAATTGTAAGAATTCTGAAAATTATTTTGTGCCAAATAATCGAATCATTAAAGATATGAGAAAAGCAGATACTAGTTCTTGATTAAAAGAAGTCAATCTAGAGATAGAATAAGCCTGAAGCAGTAACATAAGCCATAAATTGTGTAATTGACTAAAACGAAACATGTGAATGAGGCCCATGGTACTGCGTGGGCTGAAACGCTATTCGCTCGACTAGATCTAGAATAAGCTGAACAGTAACATGCAAAGCCATAAATTGCATCATTCGGCTAATTTCTCCAACTCTAACATCTATTTTTTATAAATTGGTCTGTTTTGTAGTTGCCTTTGTTTTCAGAAACTGGCATTCCTATTAAAATGAATAGGGAAACACACTAAGCCATAAACTGCATATATATTGACCTAGTTTCCCATATTCTACGTCATTGACCTTGGTTGTCTGGGAGATACTGATCTCGAATGGATTCGAGATTGTGAAATTTAATCGTCCCTAAAACACACATCATTAAATTGCTTATTTATATATCTAAATAATTACAATGAATTCATGTATAATATTTTGTGTGCATGTTTTTTTAAGCTTTATAAAACTAAAACAAAGTATTACACAAGTTTACACATTTGACCTCTAAAACTCTTCAGTTGGTCTTTAAACATAAAAATCTCCCTTAAAATTAACAAAATCAAATAAAAAAATTAGTTTTTATAGAATTCTATCCACTCCCTGTAGGGTGGGGGTGGGGGAGGAGAGATCTAACACCCTGTCTACACTTATGATGTAAATACAATTTATAATTATCTACTATTCTAAAGATCTCTAGTTCTAAGGACTGTGTATTAGAAATTATGTAATATGGATTATTCTCGTTCTTGGTTATCTCATAAACACTCAAATTATGGGAAAAAGTATGGACATAATGGTTCTATGGCCTAATTACTTGCTGGAAATAGCAAAAAAAAAATAGTTGCAGTAACTTTAAGAATATGGGTTTTACATGATAAATTAAAGGTAACAGTGAGATTAAATAGGAAAAGTATGAAATAAATAAAGGTGATATAACACTGCAGTAAATAATGTTAACTTACTGTCTGGTTATCCTTATCTTCTCTTTGGGCCTAATCATCACTCCATCTTTATCTTTCTCTATGTCTCTTACAATAATGGACATACAGTAGCCATCTTTGACATAACACGTAGTGTTTTCTTTGCCAGTGCAGAAATTACAATTAAAGCAATTCAAACCTAGTCAAACAAAAAAAAAATATATTACAAAATATACAACAGTGTTTCTTGTTAGGCACTTAGTAAAGAGATGCACCATAGTTGACTGTGGTGACATGGCTACCGTGTGTGGTCAACCGTGACACAATGTCAAGTGTTGGGTACCGGGGAGTTAGGGGACTAGCGGGAAGTGACAAGTGTGTTGTAAACAAGAAGAAGGAAATCATCAAGTGGAGTTGTTCTGTATGTAATGTTAGCCTTGTATATATGTAACGTTGAAATGCGTCAAAATTAAAGGCACTTTATACTTAAAGGGACTTGTTTCTTCACATTGACCAACTTTGAATGCAACATATTTAGTGACATCACAGATAGTGGGGTTCAGTTTGTTGAAGTTAATATTATTTAGATGGTGTTAAGACTTCAAGGCGACAACATCTTGTTATGGATAGAGGGACAGAGACTCGATTGTGGCCATTACTTTGAAGAAATTTCCTAAGGATCTTGATCATTAATGTCAGTGTAATCATGACATAGTAGTTAGGAAATCATTATACCAAACAGAGTTGCATAGCCCTGTTTGACATCGCTGCTGACACTAAAGCAGACTCAATCAATTAAACTTTTTTTGTTTACTTGTGAAAACATTCAATGAGATCTGGTGTATTGGGAGGGAATCCTATTTAAAAGAGGCCTATTCAACTGACCATGTCAAGAGCTTTTGACAGAATAACATAAAGAAAACATCATGTCTATGCTGTAATTCAACAGCTTTATTAAAAAAAGGTATAACTCTTGATTGAAAGACATTTTCGATAAAGTCCAGTAGGACATCGACACAGAAGGCACTATTATCCTATTGAACATTAGAAAGGTTTTTATCCACTGAACAGGCTTGAACCTGCAGCTCTTCACCGCAAGACCTGTCTGAGGGCCCCCAGCAGTAACAGTTATGGATTAAGTAATGTGTGCAAACCTGCTCCTTCCTGAGCCCACTCTATATAAGTGGCTGAGGGCAGTACTAACCATGGGGAGTTTACCTTTTATTCTACACCAGATTTTTTAAGCTTATTAAATGTGGGAACTAGAGATGATGCCATCTCTCATTTCAAGAACAAAGGAAATGCTAAATCTGTGATAACCACAGAGGAATATGTTTTCTTTCTATTGCAAGTGTCCGAGCAAGCCATTTTCAGGACATGTAGGTATTCAGCTTGTTTTAACCAATACAACTTTATGGAGCAGAGACCTGGAGAACCACCATCACCACTGTCAAAAAAATCCAGGTATTCATCAATACCTGCCTGAGGAAGATTCTTATGATCCGCTGGCCAGACAAAATCTCCAATGAGGAACTGTGGCAAAGAGCAAAAATGCAGTCTATTGAAGTAGATATCATTCAGAGACACTAGAGATGGATAGGTCACAGCCTGCGCAAGCCCACATCTAACATAACAAGGCAAGCCCTAACCTGGAACCCCCAAGGAAAGAGGAAGAGAGGATGGCCCAGGAATACATGGCACCGCTATCTTGAAACAGATGCCAAGGACATGGGGACAGTCGGAGAGACTTGCCCAGAAGCGAGATGCCTGGAGGAAGCTGGTTGGTGGCCTATGCCCCAGTAGGGACCACAGGCAGAGATGAGATGATGAGGTATTCAGCCAGAGCAGAATAAAAAATTTGTCAAAAAGTACTACAGGTGCATCCCTAATAGAAATGGAGATTGATAAAGGAGAGAGCGATGAAGAGGGACAAAGACAGACAAAGAAGGAAGAGAGACAGAAAAAAAGAGAAAAGATATTGTTACAACTTTCTCTACCAAGCTTTCTGTAAACACTGCTCAACAACACAACACATCTAACGGAACTTGACTTCAAGAGCTTCAATAAACAATGTGGCGGTTTTATCACAATTACTTAGACAGCCAATACGACACAACTGGCTACAGTAGCTTCAAATGCTTTCTTATACTTTTACAGAACTGCCTACTAATGACTAAACACTAATAGTCTCTCTAGCTCATAAAGCTACATTCTTGAGGACCATGTACAGTTCTGGACTACTCTGTCCCTTTTTAACACAATGTCTCTCGACCGTAAAGGCCTTCGGTCATATGACCACAGCACAGGTCATACTTGCGTGCACTAAAAGTATTGTCCCTTGTTCATCAACCGTTGACACGTTAACCTGTGTGATTGGCCTAAGTGGTGTGTGTAAGCAGGCCGCACACACATTACTCATTAACCCTTTCAGTCCGCCACTTGAGTTACTACAATATTTTTTGTATTATATTTGTAAATAACGGTATACATATATTCATATAGAAAGATGTCTCTAGAGCAAAAGAAAGAGGAGGAGAGACAGAGAGAGAAAGAGAACAAGAGGAAAAAAGATGGCAACAGAGAGAGAGAGACAGAGAGCAAGGAGAGACATAGAAAGAAAGATGAGTACAGAATGTAGACACACTGAGAGACATACATTAGAGAGGGAAGTAGAGAGGAAAAAATTTGGTTTAATATTCTCATAAAAATTTTCGTTACTAAGCATTACTATTTGATTTTGCTAAAGTCAATATATTTTGGTCAGGATAGGCATGATTTAATTTTCTCATTTTCGTTACTCAGCATTGATTTTGCTAAAGACAACAAGAACTGTCCTGAAAAATGTTCCACGACGCTAACCTTCATGATTACCCTGGATTCTATAAAAGCATAGATGTAATGACCACATAAAGTGTGAGTTGTTAGGATACATGTATAGCCCAAAATAAATAAATTACTCTCTATAGAGACTAAATATCTAGACTGACTAGACCTCTTATATAGAGTAGTTTATTATGCTATTTGGCCAAAATTTCAAAGTTTGACTTTGACAGCGCATTATTTGACAATGGTTCGACATAGAAAAGAAAATGAAGTATCAAAATCTTCTTTAGTTTAAGGAGAATAAGGATAGCTACTTGTATTTGTACCCAGACATGCCTACCCCCAATACCCAGAATGTGGAACACTCAGGTTGAAAATGTGGAACTTTGGGCCCCAATGTGGAACATAAACGCGTAAACTAACGTTTGGCAGCCGTACTGCAGGCAATAAATAAAACTTCAATTATTACTTAAATAATCATGCTTGGTTTGCTTCTTATACATGAAGATAGTATAATTCAAAGTAAGAAAACAATACAACAATTAATAGTTCTAACTCTATTATATATAGTCTATATGATGAATTCAATTCAAAATGTACTCTAATGTTTCTATTTTGTATTTGTTACTACTAGAACTAGATCTAGATCTAGTTAAATCTAGATTCTAGTAACTAGACTAGATTATTCTAGATCTACTTGTAATACTAATAGTATGACTTGATTAACTAGCCTTTTCTAGACTAGAGTCCTAACACTAACAATCCTCTAAGTCTAAGTTAATAGCTAAATAGGACACAGATGATAATAATTTTATAATTATATTATAATCTAGAGCTACAGACTTATTGAGAACTAAATATTACATCTAGCTCTATCATCTTCAAATTCTACTATTAAATGGTCTATATATGAGATAGATCTACTTAACTTATACTTTTTAGTACTACTAGTACTAGATCTACTAAATAACTATCTTAGTCGTATGATCGTATCTGGAATCTAGATCTATTTTCTAGTATCTACTATAAAGTATAACTAAGTTATTAAGTATACTATAAGTATAATCTACTAGATCTGGCATCTGGATCCATTGTCAATAAATGAAAGGGATTTGAATGGAGCATTTGGCTTATTCTTGCTAGATACTAAGAATGGATCTAGATCTAGAGTAATCTAGACTCGATCTAATCTAGTTCAACCATATCTACGTAAATTTGACACACCGGCTGGGTCCGGGAGATGAAATGTAAACAATAAAGTTGAGAAACACAGACCTATATATTTTATTTTGCAGTCATTCTTTTCATTTCGCACTATTAATAAATAATGAAAAAACGGCGATTTCTTTTTTTTTTTTTTTTTGTCGGGATTCAGACTTGGCGGAACAAAAAATCGCGGATGCGGAACGGCGGGACATGTGAGCTTTTTTGATGATTTTGCGGGACGGTTCCGAATAATGCGGGACGGTAGGCATGTCTGTGTACCCCTAACCTATATTTGTTATTATATTTAAGGTCAAAGAGGCCATACGTGCGTTTTCATTTAATTCAGACAAATTTGACCCACATTATTTGATTCAGGACACCATAATTTTTTTCAGACAGTCACTATACTATACTATACTATATATTTTGGCATCAATAAACTCAGATAAAATTCTATATTATTAACTATATTTTTTTAAGATTCCCTCAAAATGTTTTAAAATTATGCATAAATATGAACAAATAAAATAAAAATATATTATACACTTATGACATTAGTTATGTCCTATTCCACCTAAATTATGTCACTGTGACATCTACTTTTTAGACTTATTTTATGTTTGCATGATTAGATGTGTTTTGAATGTTTGTGTTTTGTGTTTATTTATTATCTAGTCAAATCTAGTAGGTCTAGAGTACTCTAGAGTCTAGATCTAGGCATATAACTTCATTCAATATACCAAGCTCACTGAGTCACTCTAAACAATTGCCTATAGATTTGTTCATTATTCTCTTAAAAAATACAACAAGTGTTAGGCGTAACAAAAAAACAAATAAATATAAGATCATTAACGTTGATGTCCAAAACTGGCTGTCTGAAATAAATTTTGGTAAGAAAATTGTAATTTAATTCAAACGTATCCTATTACTTTTTTTTTATGGAATCAAAAACTTGGGTTATAAATCTAATAAATTTTATAAATCAGCTCCAAAAACAATTAGATCTATGTTGCTGGGCTCATTAGCCATGATTAGCAAAAACTTAGCAAATCAAAAAATATAGATCTAGATTCTAGATCTAATTGTTACATCGTATTAATCGTAACATGTGATGTGTGCAGGCCAGTGTGCTTGTCCAAGTTGTAAAATTAATGTAAATGAAAATGTAGACTGTCACTGTAGTATTACATTAATTAACATTGTATTGTTATTGTACTATTTCTTCATTTGTAGATCTATATTCTATATAATTCATGTATTTTTTTATTTTTAACTTTTACCTTCAGCCTCATTTATGAATGTTGCTATAAGAAGATTAAGCAGAAATACTAGTATATCCATGATCTTAGAAACGTTTCATAATAAGCATACAGGTACAAGAAGAGAATCTAGAGATCTAGACTCAAAACATGTCTTTGAATTCTGTATAGTTAGGTCTACGAATCTACTATCAATACAAGATCTATAGAATAAATACAGTCGGTCATCAATCATAAACCGGTAGTTATTGCGCCACAGCCAAAGTTCTATTTTTATATTTAATCTAGATATAGAATATAGATCTTTACATTTCCAAAGACTTTAAGATTTAAAATAAACGTTAAGCAGGATAGTTTTAATATTTGTAAAATTCTTTTTATATAAAGAGAAAATTGATGATAATAATCTTAAAAATTAAATAATGATAAAAAGACCTAGACCTATGTAAGTCTATATTTGATCTGATCTAAGCGTATGAATTTATGTTTCCAACTACTCAGAAATTGGTCACTAGCCTAGATCTAATCTAAACTTAGGATTCAATTTGGGTCAGTTCCCATCATCAATCACTTTTTAAGAGTGTTCGAGAGTTTCGTAGCTCTAGATCAGGGGTGGCCAATCTTTTGTTTCCATGAGTTTGTTGTTTTTTTTCACGCCACACACAATTTTATACCTATATTATTTTATAGCTATTATAGCAATGTGCGGGTGGTGCGGGCCGCACGGGGCGTCAAGCTAAGCCGGCTAAGGACAAACTTTTTCAGTAAAAAGTACACATTTCCATAAACAAATGTATTTCAGAGGTACATGCTAGGCTACAATATTACTTCATTGTTCAATGCTCTGTACTTCTTTGAGGGACAAATTTTAAGCTATGTTGGTATATTTTTTACGAAATGTCTTAGTACACTGGTCTCATCTAAATCTACATCTAATAATAAAGCTTGTCTTCGCGTCCGAAGATTAGTGAGGAATACTGTATTTCCCCTGGCTGTGCAGCCCCAGCTGCGACCTACATATTTTGCCACATCCAGGGCAAGGAAAACCACTGTCCGCAGGTGGTCGATTTAGATTTTCTTTTCGTCGTCTGCGTTTGTCTTCGGCAGCAGATTTTCTTTTGGTCTCAAATGTGCATCCGCGGCCTTCGTGAGAGACCTCCAGCTGTCTCGTTCCGACGCCGCATGCAGCCAGGTGCTCTCTTCTATGTCAGCCAAGGAAAGTTGACGCCTAAGCTGGTCTTTGAAGCGTTTCCGTGGGGCGCGTCTGTTACGTCGACCACCTTTTAGCTCACCATAAAGGACTGCTTTTAGCATACGTTCGTCTTCCATACGGCGATGTGTTTAATCTCCGACGTCTACTACCCCACACAAAAACAAAGGAGATGGTCATAACGGAGCTTCTCTATGCCGATGATTGCGCCCTGCTAGCTCACTATGAAAATGACCTCCAGAACGCGGTAAACAAATTTGCCTACGCTGCCGCCTCTTTCGGTCTATCTATTATATAAACCTCGGGAAAACAGAAGTCATGTTCCAGAAGTCGCCCAATGAAACATACTCAGCCCCAAGAATCACAGTAAACGGACAGCCCCTTAACGTGGTAGACCACTTCACATATCTAGGTAGCATAGTGACAAATGACGCCTCACTTTCAAGGGAAGATGATAACCTTCTGGCCAGGGCCAGTAGCGCTTTTGGAAGCCTTCAGGCGAGAGTTTGGAAGAACAAATCGCTCCGCCTACCTACAAAAATTAATGTCTACCAGGCGGTGGTTCTCTCAACCCTTCTATATGGCTCTGAGACATGGACACTATATAAAAAAACAGCTAAAACTTCTTGAGTGCTTTCACCAAAGATGCTTGCGCTCCATCATGGACATACGATGGCAGGACCGCACTACAAACAGCGATGTCCTTGCGAACGCCGGTATGGACAGTATAGCGGGGCTTCTTATGGTCCGACAGCTACGCTGGGCAGGGCAAATCTACATCTAGATTGTATTAATATGCCTCTTAACTCTAGTTAACTTTTGTAGCTTTTTTTTTTTTCATTTCACTGGAATTCTTTTTAGTTTTAGTCATTTTGAAAATAATTCACTGCTTTCTGTCAATTGTAATGTCCATATTTTTTTACATTTTGACTTTTATTTTCGGCGTATTTTTTTATAGATAGTTCATAGTAATGTTGAAATGTAAACAAATCTTTTTTTTCCTGCTTACGTGTCTCAACAAGACCAAGTACCTACATCTATATCTAAATCCAATGATAGATTCAATGAGTGATGGAGGTTATAATCTACGAAAATTAAAAACTATGAGAGCAACATTCATAGTGTTGACCAACATTCGGCCATCTCTTGCTTGTAGGGAAGTTGTTTGCGAGTAGGAAACAGCTAGTATTGATAGCAAGGAGCCAAGGCGCAAGATTTATTTAAAGAATGGGGAATGAGTATTCTTAGCAATATTGACAAAAACAAATTTCCTATGGATAAAAAGATACTCCAACGGTTGTCGCAGTTGCTTTAGAAGCCTCCATTTCAAGAAACAAGATCCGTTGAGCTCTGAAGTTTTATAAATAGATAATTGCTCGATGAATAAGTCTCGAATATTGCTATCTTTATACGCATATTTCTGACGTTTTGTGGTAATAGTGTCGCTACATGCAAGAAAAATAATTCTAAGCTTTAGTTGATCAAGCATTACTTTTGCTCGACTGATGACATACTTAGGAAACACTCATTAAGTAATTTTTTCAATTGAACAAAAGCTGGTAGAGAAAAAAAAATATTTAGAAAAAAAATATTGATAAATTGCTAGTAACCTTTTTGTAGCATCTTTTTGTAAAATTGATTTTATTCTGAATTAGAAATACTTTAAAATAGAACACATATTTCTTATGAGAAAAAAAAAGGACATTTAACTACTGATTTATTTTTTTTTTTTTTTTTGGAGGGCAGCATGGAGACCTGCCACACCGGGCGGAGCGCCGGATTTTGCTTTGATAGAAAATGATGTCCAAGATTCTCTTAGGATAATCTCTTTCATTCAACCCTCTCCCCGAAAATGAAATCCATTAGGCTACCCCGTTGGGGGAATTGGATTGTAGAGACTGATTTTTGCTTTGATTTTTAATTGTTTATTTAAGAAGAGATTTTAATACTAATCATCGCTTGCCTCAGCGCAGCCAAGGGAGGGGAGTAGGTTTAAAAAACCTTACCAGCGGGGTTTACAGTTTTACTAGGTCTTCTATGGACTTAGGTTTCCTCTCCAACAAAAATATTTTTAATTCTTCCTGGCACTCGTAAATCACCTTGTCTATCATTAGAAATGTCTTCAGACTATCAAAAGTCTTTTCTATTTTAGCGGTTTCAGTCCAGTTTTCAAAATGACTGTTCATTCTGTCCAAGAAAGTCTGTGGGTCATCGTTTGTTTCTATCACACAGTTCACAAATTGTTCACGGTAGTACGCCTCTGTTTTACCGTACGTTCGTAGTAGTTGTTCTTTCACCACGCTATAGCTGCTCTGGTTCATACAGATCTTTGATGGAACCTCTTCTACAAAGGACCTCGACAATAAGAATGACCATTTGTCTTCGGGATATTCAAGTTCTCTCATTTCAATTTCGAATTTCTTCAAAAAAAATGTCTATGTCCATTTTCGATTCTTCGAATATCGCACCTTTATACTTTGCTAGTTTATTCCCAGTAGTTTCCACTTTTCTTTTATCACTATCCTTTTCCTGGTCTGATTTTAACTTTTTTCTCTGCCGTCTCCTTTTCGAATGCAAACCTCTCTCTTTCAATGGCTACTAGTTCGTTTTTCTTTTCTCTTTCAATGGCAATCTTTTCGTTTTCTTTTTTTTCTTTCATAGCTATCTTTTCGCTTTTTTTTTTTTTCATAGCTAATCTCTCCTTTTCTTTTTCTCTTTCTCTTTTGTCTTCCCTGTCTAATCTCTCCTTTTCTTTTTCTTTTTCGAACGCAAATATCTCCTTTTCTTTTTCTCGTTCCATCGCTAATCTCTCCCTCTCCATCAACCTTTCTTGTACGTACTTTCTTAGTTCCGCCCCTTCAAGCTCCAACAACCTCCCTTCTTCTTTCAATGCTGCTACTTCAGCCTTGTCCGCCATTTTCTATTCCTTATAGTCGAATCAAACTTGCCCTGGATGTAGTAAAATATGCAGGTCACAGCTGAGCTGTGCATCCACGGGAATACTGCACTCCTCGCTAATCTTCAGATTTGAAGATTATTATTATTAGTTTAATCAAATAGTATTCTGTCGCTAGATCTAGACTTTACCTTTAAAATCTCTACTGTATGTTGACAGGAGATCAACTTTGTTTAGAGGGATACGTGGGTTTTACCTTTACGTTGGGCGCCACTTGTTACGTTTGTTAATACAATACAATACATCAACTTCAAACGTTAGCATCATATTTTATAATTAGTTTAATCTTCATAACAATATAAACACCATTAGTTTCTATGCCTCCATTTCGATCTCCCTCCTTTCAGCACGCATTCGCACTATTTCACATTTACACTAAGATGCGCACGTAACGGTAAGGTTGTGAAAAAGAAATGCGGGGTTTGCGGAACATGTTATCCGACAAAATGAATTACTCTTACAAAGAGTTGCGAAGACATGGAGGCCAATACGAGGAAAGCGCAGACAGGGACATCCTAGTAGGCTACAGCTTATCACGCCATTTAAATCATTATCAAATTATCACCAATTTCTCTAATAAAATCTTTAACCGGAGAGCATCACTAATATCACTAATAAATAGTAATATCAGCAGTTTCTCTCAAGGAAAATAAAAAGAAATGGCATGCTACATCATGAAAAAGTTCCTCGATTCTATGTATTTTATGCATGTCTGCATTGAGAGAACGATTTCATCTATTTTCGATCCAGTTATCACTTTTGATACAAGGTCGCAGAATGCTTTAAGTATTGCTTCTTTCACAACTTCTCTTGCCAAAGATTTTTCGCCTCTTTCAAATCCTTTTTTTTTTTACCACACATTCTTTGCGAAAATCAGAGTCAGTTTTT
>JADKLZ010016384.1:0-16311 GCA_021533235.1 Biomphalaria straminea | reverse complement strand
ATTCATATTCAAGTGGGCTGCAGTCCATAACATATATATATATATTATGTACTGCAGCCCACTTGGATGCAGACCCAAATAAAAAACAAATTGTTATTTATTCCTTTACAAACTTTTTATTTAAGAGAACATTATCGGTTATATAGCTTAACCTAAGAAATGGCAATGAAGCAATAATTAAAAAAAAAAAACAGACCTTCATGTACATCTTTTTTCTTGGAGGGTTCTACAGCAAGCTCTGGCAGTATAGAATTGCAAAAGTCCTGATCCTTGCAACACCTCACATTCTGTACATGTTTCATCTGATCTCCAACAGAACAGGGCATGGCACGATTTCCCAAAAAAAATTTTTCCTTATCAAGACATCTAGCAACATAGGAAGAAATGCTTATTAATAGTATTGGCACACAGGAGTTTAAAGGAGAGGGTTAAATATAGAATAGTTTTCAATGTAATTAAAAGGTCCCTAGATTTAGCCTTTTTTAAAACAAACATATTTTGTTAATTATTAGTTAAATGGATTTCACAAAGTCTGAAAATAAATATGTCTAAATAGCATCACCTTTTACTAGCATTATAAATGAGACCACAAAAACAGCAATGTAATTCACTATCAACCCCTAATGAATAGATACTTTTAAAAAAAAGTAAAACTTGAGAGCATTATAAGTTTTAAAAACTTTGATTACAAGTTTTTTAATAAATAAAATTGTTTTAAAATGTATTGATTTTAACTATAATTTAGTTAAATTATTTCAAGCAGTACATCATTTTAAACTTATATGTTTAATATATGTCTGATGTAAATCATGGGTGTAGCCAGGATTTTGTTTTTTGGTGGGAGTGGGGATTTTTTTTTATCCCCCCCCCCCTGCCATCTGTTTTTTTTTTTAATTAAAGCCCTATGGGGGGAGGCTGTTAAACTCTAGGCTATGCTCAAAGATATTGTGTGTAGTTTCCTTTAATTTAAGAGGTAGTTTTTAGCTTCAAACCCCACTGAAGGGGGTTTTAAACTCAAGGCCCTGTGGAGGGTTTTTAGCTTAAAGCCCTACGCTCATAGTATAAGCTGGTGACTATTGTATGCTATAGTATTATATTGAAAGGGTGGGGGGTGGGGAGGTAATCATTTTAAAAAATTCTGAGTTTTTTTTTAACTCTCAATTCTGGCTAAGCTCATGGATTTGGCAACTGTAATTTGCATTATTTGTATATTTTTTTTGTTAATAGAAGAGGGGTTTTTAACCTTAAAATCCCCTAAAGGGGAATTTTTAACTCAAACTGTGCTAGGACAAGTGATGTTTTAAAGATCAACTGAAGAGGTTTATTTTCTAAATTGAGATAGCAATTGATTTGTATAGAACATAGCAAGTTAGTTCCTAAAAATTTGAGATTTTAGAAAAGCGTATTTATATTAGAAAAAGTAATTTGAAAGTGTCAAAAATAACGAGATTTGAAAATCAGCTTCAATAGTAGAAAACGGAAGTGACGTTGGCTTACGGGCGGGAAAAAGCATAAATAAAAATAGACATGGCTGGATACATTATGATAGCGATTCAGATGATATACATATCTAGATCTAGCTGTCAAACAATTTGAAATGATACTTATAATAAAAGTTTTCTTCCACTTTCAGACTTTGTGGTCTATAGGGCAGATGATGTATTGGTCATCTGATTCTGTGGCCTATGGTTAATGAAGGTGTCATGTGGCCAGCACAATGACCAACGGCCTTTACTTTTCCCCAACTAATGTCAGGTTTAGAGTTGGGTGGACTGAGAGGCGCCCAAGGATTCCGCAATAAAAATCTCAGTCTTCACCAGGATATAAACCCGGGACCCCCGGTTCAGAAGCCAAGCACTTTACCGCTCAGCCACTGTGCCGCACATACTTATATTATATAATTTGATGGACCCAAATAACCATGAAGATAACTGTTCTACTTTTTCAAAATATATTATAGACTAGTAAAGAGCAGACTATTTTATTAAGAGATCTAAGATGTTAGGAGATACTAGATCTATTCTAAATCTAGGCCATAGACTAGGCCTTACTAAGGCTAGATAAGCTATACAACTAGCTAGGTAGTAGGAGTCAGAAGAGCCAAAAATTACAATTTTAAAATTTTCAACGTTTTTAAAGAGCCACATTTTTTTTTATTCCAAACAATAAAGAAGCACTCACATAAATAAAGTTTTATTTATTAAAAAAAAAAATTATCTTTTTATTCATAAGAAAAAATATCTACTTATCTTTGTATAAATAGTATTTTTCACAACAAATAAAATTATTTATTTATTTATATGGGATTTATATGGTATTATTAGATAATTACCTCTAATGTAGGTATAAAATGTAAAAAATTAAACATTTACATACAACACCAACTTCTACTTCAATAACAAACAATTGAGCAAACAAATTCTGTAGTAACTATGGTTTAGCATGGATTTAAAAATTTGGATACATTTGGCTCCAAGCTTGTTTTTAGTTCCAATCACGACTCCAAATTTTCATTACTTTACTTTTAATTATATTCTTGCATGAGAACGCATGTTCGCATGAATAGGGCGATCCAACAATAGTCAGCCTTCAGATTGTCAATTTTTTTCACCTGAATGTAGCAATACAAGTGCCTCATCTTGCGGCATTTCTTGGAAAGCTGTCCACTTTTGTTGCGTTACATACATTTCTGGACCTACAACTCTTCAAACTAGATTTCCAACTTAGTAAATTTCTCACTCTACAAAGCTTTACCTTTTAAATTGATTAATTGCATGTCAAGAGACAGTGGCGTAGCGTGGTGGGGGGGGAGATTTTGAAAATCCCCCCGGGCCCATTTTCCTAATAAAATCTGATTAGACATCGATGTTTGAATACACAATATACAGGGAATTCCAGGTATCTTGTTACCTTTACTAATAATAGATTTAAATGGCGAGTATTTTAAGGTTACGCTAATTAACCTTGAAGCAGAATTTAAAGAATCGGGTATAACAGATCCAATAGTTATTCTTAACAATGCTAGAATTGTCCATTATTCGGGTTTAGCTTCTTTAATTTCAGAATTAACTTCACACGAGTTATTACCCCTCTATTCATCTTTCCGCAATCAAATGGAAAAATGCTTTTCTAAATAAAAAAATCGTTCTTATAGAGTGATAAAAGAGTGAATCGTAAAGGTGGGAAAATGAATAAAAAACATCATCAAATGTACGTCTTTTTGTCAGAGGAAATTTTACAATCATAGCATATTTTTTATTTGTGAAATAAACAAATTTTTATTCTTTCTATGGGAACTTCCCCCATGCCGAGTTGACCAGAGTGGGGCTACAAAACAGCGTGACGCAAAGGTAAACCTATTATAACGTAGCCACAATGAGTGGCCGTCTGTCTGGCCTGCGCATACGTCAGTTAGGCATAAATCCAAAAGCAACATTTCTGAACTGTGATAATCACCTCTAAACCTGTCAGCTTTTCATTCTGCTGAGATAGATCCAACAATTGTCACCTTTTTTGTAACTGTACATGAATTGTTCAACTTTTTTTTTTCAAATTAACCCCAGAGATCCTTCCTTTTCAATTTATTATCACATCCTTCTTTTTAATGTTCTTAAGACTGATATCTACTAGGAACTTTAACAATTCGACCACTTCTGGTAGTCTTGACTGGCACAACAAGTTCTCTAGACTTTGATCTATAACTGTCTGTTTCGTTTGTTCTAACAGTTTACTGCTCGTTGTCTTCATCGATATCACAGTACCCAGAGATATCTTCATCGAAGCTCTGGTTCAAAAAGCTTTGATTTCTTCTGTATGTTTTTCCATCGTTTGTTTATGATGTAAGATCTGGGTGATGAATGTTTTTTTTTTATGACAACTTCTTTCTGCTATGTTTTTCTGTTAAAGATGGTTTCAATAGTTTGAGATCAGTTGGAATGATGTCCCTGAGTCTTCTACTTATCAGCAGTTGTGATTCTTATCAGAGTATTTCTATACTCGAGCATAGCAAGATATGGATCTTTCCCACTTATTTGTGTCTTAAATCTTTGTGCTTTCGCACAAAACATAAACTATACATAAATTGAAACTCATTCATGCTTTCTGCATAATGGTGAGAAACGGACGAAACTGATCACCCAATCCATCGAAAAAGCAAAAGAAGGTAGTGAATACTATGGATTCCCTGTAATCAAAACTACCAGAAGAAAGAAAAGACTTGATGGGAAGTTGAGTTCTAATGTAGGACTCAGTACTGCAATAGAACTGCAATTCAAATGTGTTGTGACAGAAGTGCTGGACAGATTTCATATGGGGATGAAGGACAGATTACAAAGGCTGGAAAGAAAATGGATACCTTTGGGTTTCTTCTTGGACCAAGACACCTGTTGGATGATGACACTCTTATGACAAACTGTGTTATTTTTTACTGTTTGTATGATGAAATAAATGGCAAATTGCTTGTTCAATGATGTCACTGATGTACGAGCACTTTTCATAAAAAAACTAGTAATACAATCACAAATAGGCTCAAACCTTGCAACATCCTCTGAATACCGCTTAGGCCACTTCCATTGCGTCATTCTAAAGAAAAAACTATCCCAGGAGCACAATGACGCAAGAAAGGCTTATCATGGCTTTAATATCAGTGAAGTCACAAATACTAGAAAGTATCGATGTAGATCATGTTATAGAAGTCTTTGCTGCACAGAATGCACGACGTGAAGCGATATGAATCGAGATTTGTCACTTGAGCATTATTTAGCTAATAAACAACGGTATTATTCATTAAAAGAGTCTTAATGATTTTATTTTGGTTAAATATACTGATATACTGAACCAATATGATCTTGGGCTTATATATTTTTTAACTATTTCTGCCGTAAATGTTTGTACACAAAGCGCTTCTTTGTGTATTATTCAGAGAATTGTAAGAATTCTGAAAATTATTTTGTGCCAAATAATCGAATCATTAAAGATATGAGAAAAGCAGATACTAGTTCTTGATTAAAAGAAGTCAATCTAGAGATAGAATAAGCCTGAAGCAGTAACATAAGCCATAAATTGTGTAATTGACTAAAACGAAACATGTGAATGAGGCCCATGGTACTGCGTGGGCTGAAACGCTATTCGCTCGACTAGATCTAGAATAAGCTGAACAGTAACATGCAAAGCCATAAATTGCATCATTCGGCTAATTTCTCCAACTCTAACATCTATTTTTTATAAATTGGTCTGTTTTGTAGTTGCCTTTGTTTTCAGAAACTGGCATTCCTATTAAAATGAATAGGGAAACACACTAAGCCATAAACTGCATATATATTGACCTAGTTTCCCATATTCTACGTCATTGACCTTGGTTGTCTGGGAGATACTGATCTCGAATGGATTCGAGATTGTGAAATTTAATCGTCCCTAAAACACACATCATTAAATTGCTTATTTATATATCTAAATAATTACAATGAATTCATGTATAATATTTTGTGTGCATGTTTTTTTAAGCTTTATAAAACTAAAACAAAGTATTACACAAGTTTACACATTTGACCTCTAAAACTCTTCAGTTGGTCTTTAAACATAAAAATCTCCCTTAAAATTAACAAAATCAAATAAAAAAATTAGTTTTTATAGAATTCTATCCACTCCCTGTAGGGTGGGGGTGGGGGAGGAGAGATCTAACACCCTGTCTACACTTATGATGTAAATACAATTTATAATTATCTACTATTCTAAAGATCTCTAGTTCTAAGGACTGTGTATTAGAAATTATGTAATATGGATTATTCTCGTTCTTGGTTATCTCATAAACACTCAAATTATGGGAAAAAGTATGGACATAATGGTTCTATGGCCTAATTACTTGCTGGAAATAGCAAAAAAAAAAATAGTTGCAGTAACTTTAAGAATATGGGTTTTACATGATAAATTAAAGGTAACAGTGAGATTAAATAGGAAAAGTATGAAATAAATAAAGGTGATATAACACTGCAGTAAATAATGTTAACTTACTGTCTGGTTATCCTTATCTTCTCTTTGGGCCTAATCATCACTCCATCTTTATCTTTCTCTATGTCTCTTACAATAATGGACATACAGTAGCCATCTTTGACATAACACGTAGTGTTTTCTTTGCCAGTGCAGAAATTACAATTAAAGCAATTCAAACCTAGTCAAACAAAAAAAAAATATATTACAAAATATACAACAGTGTTTCTTGTTAGGCACTTAGTAAAGAGATGCACCATAGTTGACTGTGGTGACATGGCTACCGTGTGTGGTCAACCGTGACACAATGTCAAGTGTTGGGTACCGGGGAGTTAGGGGACTAGCGGGAAGTGACAAGTGTGTTGTAAACAAGAAGAAGGAAATCATCAAGTGGAGTTGTTCTGTATGTAATGTTAGCCTTGTATATATGTAACGTTGAAATGCGTCAAAATTAAAGGCACTTTATACTTAAAGGGACTTGTTTCTTCACATTGACCAACTTTGAATGCAACATATTTAGTGACATCACAGATAGTGGGGTTCAGTTTGTTGAAGTTAATATTATTTAGATGGTGTTAAGACTTCAAGGCGACAACATCTTGTTATGGATAGAGGGACAGAGACTCGATTGTGGCCATTACTTTGAAGAAATTTCCTAAGGATCTTGATCATTAATGTCAGTGTAATCATGACATAGTAGTTAGGAAATCATTATACCAAACAGAGTTGCATAGCCCTGTTTGACATCGCTGCTGACACTAAAGCAGACTCAATCAATTAAACTTTTTTTGTTTACTTGTGAAAACATTCAATGAGATCTGGTGTATTGGGAGGGAATCCTATTTAAAAGAGGCCTATTCAACTGACCATGTCAAGAGCTTTTGACAGAATAACATAAAGAAAACATCATGTCTATGCTGTAATTCAACAGCTTTATTAAAAAAAGGTATAACTCTTGATTGAAAGACATTTTCGATAAAGTCCAGTAGGACATCGACACAGAAGGCACTATTATCCTATTGAACATTAGAAAGGTTTTTATCCACTGAACAGGCTTGAACCTGCAGCTCTTCACCGCAAGACCTGTCTGAGGGCCCCCAGCAGTAACAGTTATGGATTAAGTAATGTGTGCAAACCTGCTCCTTCCTGAGCCCACTCTATATAAGTGGCTGAGGGCAGTACTAACCATGGGGAGTTTACCTTTTATTCTACACCAGATTTTTTAAGCTTATTAAATGTGGGAACTAGAGATGATGCCATCTCTCATTTCAAGAACAAAGGAAATGCTAAATCTGTGATAACCACAGAGGAATATGTTTTCTTTCTATTGCAAGTGTCCGAGCAAGCCATTTTCAGGACATGTAGGTATTCAGCTTGTTTTAACCAATACAACTTTATGGAGCAGAGACCTGGAGAACCACCATCACCACTGTCAAAAAAATCCAGGTATTCATCAATACCTGCCTGAGGAAGATTCTTATGATCCGCTGGCCAGACAAAATCTCCAATGAGGAACTGTGGCAAAGAGCAAAAATGCAGTCTATTGAAGTAGATATCATTCAGAGACACTAGAGATGGATAGGTCACAGCCTGCGCAAGCCCACATCTAACATAACAAGGCAAGCCCTAACCTGGAACCCCCAAGGAAAGAGGAAGAGAGGATGGCCCAGGAATACATGGCACCGCTATCTTGAAACAGATGCCAAGGACATGGGGACAGTCGGAGAGACTTGCCCAGAAGCGAGATGCCTGGAGGAAGCTGGTTGGTGGCCTATGCCCCAGTAGGGACCACAGGCAGAGATGAGATGATGAGGTATTCAGCCAGAGCAGAATAAAAAATTTGTCAAAAAGTACTACAGGTGCATCCCTAATAGAAATGGAGATTGATAAAGGAGAGAGCGATGAAGAGGGACAAAGACAGACAAAGAAGGAAGAGAGACAGAAAAAAAGAGAAAAGATATTGTTACAACTTTCTCTACCAAGCTTTCTGTAAACACTGCTCAACAACACAACACATCTAACGGAACTTGACTTCAAGAGCTTCAATAAACAATGTGGCGGTTTTATCACAATTACTTAGACAGCCAATACGACACAACTGGCTACAGTAGCTTCAAATGCTTTCTTATACTTTTACAGAACTGCCTACTAATGACTAAACACTAATAGTCTCTCTAGCTCATAAAGCTACATTCTTGAGGACCATGTACAGTTCTGGACTACTCTGTCCCTTTTTAACACAATGTCTCTCGACCGTAAAGGCCTTCGGTCATATGACCACAGCACAGGTCATACTTGCGTGCACTAAAAGTATTGTCCCTTGTTCATCAACCGTTGACACGTTAACCTGTGTGATTGGCCTAAGTGGTGTGTGTAAGCAGGCCGCACACACATTACTCATTAACCCTTTCAGTCCGCCACTTGAGTTACTACAATATTTTTTGTATTATATTTGTAAATAACGGTATACATATATTCATATAGAAAGATGTCTCTAGAGCAAAAGAAAGAGGAGGAGAGACAGAGAGAGAAAGAGAACAAGAGGAAAAAAGATGGCAACAGAGAGAGAGAGACAGAGAGCAAGGAGAGACATAGAAAGAAAGATGAGTACAGAATGTAGACACACTGAGAGACATACATTAGAGAGGGAAGTAGAGAGGAAAAAATTTGGTTTAATATTCTCATAAAAATTTTCGTTACTAAGCATTACTATTTGATTTTGCTAAAGTCAATATATTTTGGTCAGGATAGGCATGATTTAATTTTCTCATTTTCGTTACTCAGCATTGATTTTGCTAAAGACAACAAGAACTGTCCTGAAAAATGTTCCACGACGCTAACCTTCATGATTACCCTGGATTCTATAAAAGCATAGATGTAATGACCACATAAAGTGTGAGTTGTTAGGATACATGTATAGCCCAAAATAAATAAATTACTCTCTATAGAGACTAAATATCTAGACTGACTAGACCTCTTATATAGAGTAGTTTATTATGCTATTTGGCCAAAATTTCAAAGTTTGACTTTGACAGCGCATTATTTGACAATGGTTCGACATAGAAAAGAAAATGAAGTATCAAAATCTTCTTTAGTTTAAGGAGAATAAGGATAGCTACTTGTATTTGTACCCAGACATGCCTACCCCCAATACCCAGAATGTGGAACACTCAGGTTGAAAATGTGGAACTTTGGGCCCCAATGTGGAACATAAACGCGTAAACTAACGTTTGGCAGCCGTACTGCAGGCAATAAATAAAACTTCAATTATTACTTAAATAATCATGCTTGGTTTGCTTCTTATACATGAAGATAGTATAATTCAAAGTAAGAAAACAATACAACAATTAATAGTTCTAACTCTATTATATATAGTCTATATGATGAATTCAATTCAAAATGTACTCTAATGTTTCTATTTTGTATTTGTTACTACTAGAACTAGATCTAGATCTAGTTAAATCTAGATTCTAGTAACTAGACTAGATTATTCTAGATCTACTTGTAATACTAATAGTATGACTTGATTAACTAGCCTTTTCTAGACTAGAGTCCTAACACTAACAATCCTCTAAGTCTAAGTTAATAGCTAAATAGGACACAGATGATAATAATTTTATAATTATATTATAATCTAGAGCTACAGACTTATTGAGAACTAAATATTACATCTAGCTCTATCATCTTCAAATTCTACTATTAAATGGTCTATATATGAGATAGATCTACTTAACTTATACTTTTTAGTACTACTAGTACTAGATCTACTAAATAACTATCTTAGTCGTATGATCGTATCTGGAATCTAGATCTATTTTCTAGTATCTACTATAAAGTATAACTAAGTTATTAAGTATACTATAAGTATAATCTACTAGATCTGGCATCTGGATCCATTGTCAATAAATGAAAGGGATTTGAATGGAGCATTTGGCTTATTCTTGCTAGATACTAAGAATGGATCTAGATCTAGAGTAATCTAGACTCGATCTAATCTAGTTCAACCATATCTACGTAAATTTGACACACCGGCTGGGTCCGGGAGATGAAATGTAAACAATAAAGTTGAGAAACACAGACCTATATATTTTATTTTGCAGTCATTCTTTTCATTTCGCACTATTAATAAATAATGAAAAAACGGCGATTTCTTTTTTTTTTTTTTTTTGTCGGGATTCAGACTTGGCGGAACAAAAAATCGCGGATGCGGAACGGCGGGACATGTGAGCTTTTTTGATGATTTTGCGGGACGGTTCCGAATAATGCGGGACGGTAGGCATGTCTGTGTACCCCTAACCTATATTTGTTATTATATTTAAGGTCAAAGAGGCCATACGTGCGTTTTCATTTAATTCAGACAAATTTGACCCACATTATTTGATTCAGGACACCATAATTTTTTTCAGACAGTCACTATACTATACTATACTATATATTTTGGCATCAATAAACTCAGATAAAATTCTATATTATTAACTATATTTTTTTAAGATTCCCTCAAAATGTTTTAAAATTATGCATAAATATGAACAAATAAAATAAAAATATATTATACACTTATGACATTAGTTATGTCCTATTCCACCTAAATTATGTCACTGTGACATCTACTTTTTAGACTTATTTTATGTTTGCATGATTAGATGTGTTTTGAATGTTTGTGTTTTGTGTTTATTTATTATCTAGTCAAATCTAGTAGGTCTAGAGTACTCTAGAGTCTAGATCTAGGCATATAACTTCATTCAATATACCAAGCTCACTGAGTCACTCTAAACAATTGCCTATAGATTTGTTCATTATTCTCTTAAAAAATACAACAAGTGTTAGGCGTAACAAAAAAACAAATAAATATAAGATCATTAACGTTGATGTCCAAAACTGGCTGTCTGAAATAAATTTTGGTAAGAAAATTGTAATTTAATTCAAACGTATCCTATTACTTTTTTTTTATGGAATCAAAAACTTGGGTTATAAATCTAATAAATTTTATAAATCAGCTCCAAAAACAATTAGATCTATGTTGCTGGGCTCATTAGCCATGATTAGCAAAAACTTAGCAAATCAAAAAATATAGATCTAGATTCTAGATCTAATTGTTACATCGTATTAATCGTAACATGTGATGTGTGCAGGCCAGTGTGCTTGTCCAAGTTGTAAAATTAATGTAAATGAAAATGTAGACTGTCACTGTAGTATTACATTAATTAACATTGTATTGTTATTGTACTATTTCTTCATTTGTAGATCTATATTCTATATAATTCATGTATTTTTTTATTTTTAACTTTTACCTTCAGCCTCATTTATGAATGTTGCTATAAGAAGATTAAGCAGAAATACTAGTATATCCATGATCTTAGAAACGTTTCATAATAAGCATACAGGTACAAGAAGAGAATCTAGAGATCTAGACTCAAAACATGTCTTTGAATTCTGTATAGTTAGGTCTACGAATCTACTATCAATACAAGATCTATAGAATAAATACAGTCGGTCATCAATCATAAACCGGTAGTTATTGCGCCACAGCCAAAGTTCTATTTTTATATTTAATCTAGATATAGAATATAGATCTTTACATTTCCAAAGACTTTAAGATTTAAAATAAACGTTAAGCAGGATAGTTTTAATATTTGTAAAATTCTTTTTATATAAAGAGAAAATTGATGATAATAATCTTAAAAATTAAATAATGATAAAAAGACCTAGACCTATGTAAGTCTATATTTGATCTGATCTAAGCGTATGAATTTATGTTTCCAACTACTCAGAAATTGGTCACTAGCCTAGATCTAATCTAAACTTAGGATTCAATTTGGGTCAGTTCCCATCATCAATCACTTTTTAAGAGTGTTCGAGAGTTTCGTAGCTCTAGATCAGGGGTGGCCAATCTTTTGTTTCCATGAGTTTGTTGTTTTTTTTCACGCCACACACAATTTTATACCTATATTATTTTATAGCTATTATAGCAATGTGCGGGTGGTGCGGGCCGCACGGGGCGTCAAGCTAAGCCGGCTAAGGACAAACTTTTTCAGTAAAAAGTACACATTTCCATAAACAAATGTATTTCAGAGGTACATGCTAGGCTACAATATTACTTCATTGTTCAATGCTCTGTACTTCTTTGAGGGACAAATTTTAAGCTATGTTGGTATATTTTTTACGAAATGTCTTAGTACACTGGTCTCATCTAAATCTACATCTAATAATAAAGCTTGTCTTCGCGTCCGAAGATTAGTGAGGAATACTGTATTTCCCCTGGCTGTGCAGCCCCAGCTGCGACCTACATATTTTGCCACATCCAGGGCAAGGAAAACCACTGTCCGCAGGTGGTCGATTTAGATTTTCTTTTCGTCGTCTGCGTTTGTCTTCGGCAGCAGATTTTCTTTTGGTCTCAAATGTGCATCCGCGGCCTTCGTGAGAGACCTCCAGCTGTCTCGTTCCGACGCCGCATGCAGCCAGGTGCTCTCTTCTATGTCAGCCAAGGAAAGTTGACGCCTAAGCTGGTCTTTGAAGCGTTTCCGTGGGGCGCGTCTGTTACGTCGACCACCTTTTAGCTCACCATAAAGGACTGCTTTTAGCATACGTTCGTCTTCCATACGGCGATGTGTTTAATCTCCGACGTCTACTACCCCACACAAAAACAAAGGAGATGGTCATAACGGAGCTTCTCTATGCCGATGATTGCGCCCTGCTAGCTCACTATGAAAATGACCTCCAGAACGCGGTAAACAAATTTGCCTACGCTGCCGCCTCTTTCGGTCTATCTATTATATAAACCTCGGGAAAACAGAAGTCATGTTCCAGAAGTCGCCCAATGAAACATACTCAGCCCCAAGAATCACAGTAAACGGACAGCCCCTTAACGTGGTAGACCACTTCACATATCTAGGTAGCATAGTGACAAATGACGCCTCACTTTCAAGGGAAGATGATAACCTTCTGGCCAGGGCCAGTAGCGCTTTTGGAAGCCTTCAGGCGAGAGTTTGGAAGAACAAATCGCTCCGCCTACCTACAAAAATTAATGTCTACCAGGCGGTGGTTCTCTCAACCCTTCTATATGGCTCTGAGACATGGACACTATATAAAAAAACAGCTAAAACTTCTTGAGTGCTTTCACCAAAGATGCTTGCGCTCCATCATGGACATACGATGGCAGGACCGCACTACAAACAGCGATGTCCTTGCGAACGCCGGTATGGACAGTATAGCGGGGCTTCTTATGGTCCGACAGCTACGCTGGGCAGGGCAAATCTACATCTAGATTGTATTAATATGCCTCTTAACTCTAGTTAACTTTTGTAGCTTTTTTTTTTTTCATTTCACTGGAATTCTTTTTAGTTTTAGTCATTTTGAAAATAATTCACTGCTTTCTGTCAATTGTAATGTCCATATTTTTTTACATTTTGACTTTTATTTTCGGCGTATTTTTTTATAGATAGTTCATAGTAATGTTGAAATGTAAACAAATCTTTTTTTTTCCTGCTTACGTGTCTCAACAAGACCAAGTACCTACATCTATATCTAAATCCAATGATAGATTCAATGAGTGATGGAGGTTATAATCTACGAAAATTAAAAACTATGAGAGCAACATTCATAGTGTTGACCAACATTCGGCCATCTCTTGCTTGTAGGGAAGTTGTTTGCGAGTAGGAAACAGCTAGTATTGATAGCAAGGAGCCAAGGCGCAAGATTTATTTAAAGAATGGGGAATGAGTATTCTTAGCAATATTGACAAAAACAAATTTCCTATGGATAAAAAGATACTCCAACGGTTGTCGCAGTTGCTTTAGAAGCCTCCATTTCAAGAAACAAGATCCGTTGAGCTCTGAAGTTTTATAAATAGATAATTGCTCGATGAATAAGTCTCGAATATTGCTATCTTTATACGCATATTTCTGACGTTTTGTGGTAATAGTGTCGCTACATGCAAGAAAAATAATTCTAAGCTTTAGTTGATCAAGCATTACTTTTGCTCGACTGATGACATACTTAGGAAACACTCATTAAGTAATTTTTTCAATTGAACAAAAGCTGGTAGAGAAAAAAAAATATTTAGAAAAAAAATATTGATAAATTGCTAGTAACCTTTTTGTAGCATCTTTTTGTAAAATTGATTTTATTCTGAATTAGAAATACTTTAAAATAGAACACATATTTCTTATGAGAAAAAAAAAGGACATTTAACTACTGATTTATTTTTTTTTTTTTTTTTGGAGGGCAGCATGGAGACCTGCCACACCGGGCGGAGCGCCGGATTTTGCTTTGATAGAAAATGATGTCCAAGATTCTCTTAGGATAATCTCTTTCATTCAACCCTCTCCCCGAAAATGAAATCCATTAGGCTACCCCGTTGGGGGAATTGGATTGTAGAGACTGATTTTTGCTTTGATTTTTAATTGTTTATTTAAGAAGAGATTTTAATACTAATCATCGCTTGCCTCAGCGCAGCCAAGGGAGGGGAGTAGGTTTAAAAAACCTTACCAGCGGGGTTTACAGTTTTACTAGGTCTTCTATGGACTTAGGTTTCCTCTCCAACAAAAATATTTTTAATTCTTCCTGGCACTCGTAAATCACCTTGTCTATCATTAGAAATGTCTTCAGACTATCAAAAGTCTTTTCTATTTTAGCGGTTTCAGTCCAGTTTTCAAAATGACTGTTCATTCTGTCCAAGAAAGTCTGTGGGTCATCGTTTGTTTCTATCACACAGTTCACAAATTGTTCACGGTAGTACGCCTCTGTTTTACCGTACGTTCGTAGTAGTTGTTCTTTCACCACGCTATAGCTGCTCTGGTTCATACAGATCTTTGATGGAACCTCTTCTACAAAGGACCTCGACAATAAGAATGACCATTTGTCTTCGGGATATTCAAGTTCTCTCATTTCAATTTCGAATTTCTTCAAAAAAAATGTCTATGTCCATTTTCGATTCTTCGAATATCGCACCTTTATACTTTGCTAGTTTATTCCCAGTAGTTTCCACTTTTCTTTTATCACTATCCTTTTCCTGGTCTGATTTTAACTTTTTTCTCTGCCGTCTCCTTTTCGAATGCAAACCTCTCTCTTTCAATGGCTACTAGTTCGTTTTTCTTTTCTCTTTCAATGGCAATCTTTTCGTTTTCTTTTTTTTCTTTCATAGCTATCTTTTCGCTTTTTTTTTTTTTCATAGCTAATCTCTCCTTTTCTTTTTCTCTTTCTCTTTTGTCTTCCCTGTCTAATCTCTCCTTTTCTTTTTCTTTTTCGAACGCAAATATCTCCTTTTCTTTTTCTCGTTCCATCGCTAATCTCTCCCTCTCCATCAACCTTTCTTGTACGTACTTTCTTAGTTCCGCCCCTTCAAGCTCCAACAACCTCCCTTCTTCTTTCAATGCTGCTACTTCAGCCTTGTCCGCCATTTTCTATTCCTTATAGTCGAATCAAACTTGCCCTGGATGTAGTAAAATATGCAGGTCACAGCTGAGCTGTGCATCCACGGGAATACTGCACTCCTCGCTAATCTTCAGATTTGAAGATTATTATTATTAGTTTAATCAAATAGTATTCTGTCGCTAGATCTAGACTTTACCTTTAAAATCTCTACTGTATGTTGACAGGAGATCAACTTTGTTTAGAGGGATACGTGGGTTTTACCTTTACGTTGGGCGCCACTTGTTACGTTTGTTAATACAATACAATACATCAACTTCAAACGTTAGCATCATATTTTATAATTAGTTTAATCTTCATAACAATATAAACACCATTAGTTTCTATGCCTCCATTTCGATCTCCCTCCTTTCAGCACGCATTCGCACTATTTCACATTTACACTAAGATGCGCACGTAACGGTAAGGTTGTGAAAAAGAAATGCGGGGTTTGCGGAACATGTTATCCGACAAAATGAATTACTCTTACAAAGAGTTGCGAAGACATGGAGGCCAATACGAGGAAAGCGCAGACAGGGACATCCTAGTAGGCTACAGCTTATCACGCCATTTAAATCATTATCAAATTATCACCAATTTCTCTAATAAAATCTTTAACCGGAGAGCATCACTAATATCACTAATAAATAGTAATATCAGCAGTTTCTCTCAAGGAAAATAAAAAGAAATGGCATGCTACATCATGAAAAAGTTCCTCGATTCTATGTATTTTATGCATGTCTGCATTGAGAGAACGATTTCATCTATTTTCGATCCAGTTATCACTTTTGATACAAGGTCGCAGAATGCTTTAAGTATTGCTTCTTTCACAACTTCTCTTGCCAAAGATTTTTCGCCTCTTTCAAATCCTTTTTTTTTTTTACCACACATTCTTTGCGAAAATCAGAGTCAGTTTTT
>JADKLZ010016383.1:0-11269 GCA_021533235.1 Biomphalaria straminea | reverse complement strand
TAATTAGGCTAGACTTTAGATTTTAGATCTTAAAAAAAAAAAAAAAAAGTCATCATTTATATTGGTAATATTAAGATGTTAATGTTATATCAGAATAACATATAATGTATATAACCACTAGTTCTCTCTATAAATATATATATATCATTATATGTATACATAAAGTAGTAAAGTGCCCCCTTCAGACCTTGCGATCTATGGGGCAGATGATTTAAGGTCATCTGTTTCTTTGGCCAACGGTTAACGAGCAGGGTGTTATGTGGTCAGCACAACAACCAACCGCCTTTACTTTCCCCAACTAAAGTCAGGTACCCATTAGAGTTGGGTAGACTCAGGGGCACCCTAAAAATCCCAAAATTCAAAATCCCAGTCTTCATCGGGATTCGAACCAAGGACCTCAGGTTCGGAAGCCAAGCGCTTAACCATTCGACCACCGCGCCCCCAATATGTTTACATAATTAAGTATCAATGTTAATAAATACATTTTTAAAAATCTATTTTACAGAAAACATATATATGACATTGGGCAAGTGGCGAACAGACAAGTTTACTAGATGGATCTTTCATCATTTGGAAGAACAAGAAGAGTTTATATTCCCTGTTTCTATTGTGAAACAAATCACAGAAACATTCTACAATTTTATTTCATATAATAAATTCCAATAAATGTAAATATAAAAAATCACATTTTAATAGAGTTCTTCATTATACACACATTATTTTACTATGTTTCTTTTCACTTGCTAGGTTTAAACAAAGTTTTGAATCAGGATTGAATATTATTATGTCATAGCACAAAATTCCAGCAGCATTTTAGTAATGGCTGCGGTCAGTGTTTGAACCTGAGACCACAGAGAAGACAGTTCCGAGCGCAAACCACACAACTTTCTATATTTTGAAACTTATTCAAATTTTGATAATCTCTATGTTATTGCAGATTTGAAGGACCATTGCAATGATGACTTAAATTGATCTGTAAAGGGGTTGTATTTAAAATAAATAAGAGTTGGATCTCATTCTTGAAACAATGCTATTTATTAGAAATTGCAACCTGGAATACATATTAGAGGCCAAAAGAAAATCCACTGCCGAGGGTAGATGTCCGAAAGATCATTTAATTTGACCACCAGCGGAAAATGGTTATGTCTTCGCTGAACATGTCAAAATATGTAGTTTGCAGTTAGGGCTGCATAGCCACGGAAAAGACTGCATTCCTTATTAATCTTTTGAGGCCAGCGGCCAGCCTTAATTATTAAACACTTTAAATTATGAATAGCTCTACATTTTTAATAAAATATTTATAAAAAATATAATTATATTAATTGATTAATGGCTATTAACTGGCAATAATTGGGTTACTAAAATTTAATAAAATGAATTCCATAACCACATTAACAGTAGTCTATGCATTACTTAATATTATATTGATACTTTTATTTTCCACTTCCTTGACTTCCCACAGAAAAAATCTCTTTTATTTGTATAAACACAATTTAAAACCTTATTACAGTTACAGATTAACTTGATTCTAATGATTCTATTCCAATCTACAAATAAATGAATCTCATCATGAGATAAATAAACTCTTTAATTTTTACATACTATAGATTTATAGTACTATTTTTAAGTATATATAGGCCCTAATATTAGTAATATACTTAAGAAAGAGTGTAACAAAATCCATATTTCGTATAGTTATAATAATATAGAATTGGTAGTAGGTAGATCTAGGACTCTAGCTCTATTGGCTCTATGTCACAGTATGTCTAATGTAATTACTAATAACTAATTGTGGCTTATATATTTTTAGAAATTTAGATCTAGTAGATCTAAATCAGCTAGACTATTTTTAAGTCTATAGGTTAAGGTTAAAGCTATTTGCTACTCAATTTGCTAGTGACTATATAGTGTTGTACGGGGTTGTGACTCGAGAATAAAACTAAATAAAATCGTGCACTACAATAACTACATTATTGAATGAGCTCAACATTGTAATTAATTTTTTTTCACCCATATTGATCCTATTTAGGGACGACTAGCCTTACTAGGTAAATAATTTTAAACTTTGTTTTTCTAGATCTAAGCCCAGCACCTCGATCGGATCAGTCTAGATCTATAGATAGATCTAATTTCTTATTATCTGGCGGCGTTATCTGCTAATATACTACTAACTACTATTACTAGATAGCAGAGTATAGACTTCATATAGATCTAATCAAATTTAGGTCTAGACTCTAGTAGGCCTACTCTAGTTTATAGATCTACAAATTTTCTACATCATTAAAGATCTGAGAAAAGAAGATCTAGTTCTTGATCAAAAGCAGTAGATTTAGAACTAGAATAAGCCTGAAGCAGTAATATAAGTCATAAATTGCGTAACTTGACTAAAACGAAACATGTGAACTGAGGCGCGCGGTACTGCGTGGGCTGAAACGCTGTTCGCTTGACTAGATCAAGAAAAGCCGACAAACGGTAGATCTAACATGTAAAGCCATAAATTGCGTGATTTGACCTAATTTCCCTACCCTAACATCCACTTTTTATAAATTGGTGTGTTTTAGTCGCCTTTTGTTTTCAGAAACTTGCATTCCTGTAAAAAGGAATAGGGAAACACGCTTAGCCATAAAGTGAATAATGTGACCTAGATTCCCCCAGACTACGTCATCGACCTTGGTTGTCTGGGAGAATCCGATCTCGAATGGCTTCGAGATTGTGAAATTTCATAGTCCCTAAAACGCACACTAAATTGCTTATATCTAAATAATTACAAAGAATATATGTCTAATATTTCGTATGTATGTTTTTTTAAGCATTATGAAACTAAAAAAAAGTATTACACCGGTTTCCGCGTCTGACCCCAAAACCTCTTCAGTTGGTCTTTAAATGAACCATTTTTAAAGCTAAGATATGAACTGATCATCTGATACCGAGAAAGCCACTAGCAGTTATGATTCTTAAGAAGTAAATGTACATTCATTTCCAGTCTTTGGACCAAACCAACATAGATATATTTCTTGGAGACAAAAATATAGCTTAACGTTTGAACTGAAATCTCTCGGAGTTCACGTGCCCTTGATAGTTTGGTTATCTAGGAAAGACTATGTTTAATTTGGAAAGGAATTTAAAAAGAACAAGGATCTGCCAATGCACATGCCCTATTAATAATAAACAGAGGACATCGACTAAGGTTTGACTTTTTCAGGAAAACAGAATACGTGAAACTGTACATTTGTTATTTGTTCGCAACTACGAAACCATCGATTTTGTTGTTGTGTTCTTTAGTACGATACTATTGTCACTATTTACTTTTTTTTTTAAATAGGGTTCTGAGATTGAACTTGCGTCTCAATAATACAACGCCTTGCTCAGTTTTCTCTGGGTCTAATTTCTTGGTTCGATGTTTGGGAGACAGTATGTTTGAAAACTCTTGGCCACCCTAGCGGACACGTTATGAACACAGAAGCGCCTACACTCACACGTATATCGTTGACCATAAAACTGTCATAACAAAAAAATAATAGAAAGACACAAATGTGTTGTAAGATTCACTCGAGATTTTTTATTTTGATCAGCAAAACCTGGGCACCTGGGTTCGAATCTCTGTGAAGACCGTGATTATGTATTTCGGGATTTTTATGTCGCCCCTGAGTCCACCCAACTCTAATGGGTACCTGGCTTTAGTTTGCGGAAAGTAAAGGCAGTTGGTCGTTGTGCTGGCCACATAACACCCTGCTTGTTAACCGTTGGCCAAATAAACAGATGACCTTAACATCATCTGCCCTACAGATCATAAGATCTGAAAGGGGAAACTTTACACTAGTATAATGATATATATCCTATGTAGCTTGTACCACTCTGTCACACATACACACTACATGCACTGACTATCATTTGATTATTGTCAAGTTTTATTACCACCGTTGGCTCTTCGATTGATCCAGATCTCTGTTTATTGGGTTTCTTTTGTGTCAGTGTTCTAGTTTTAAGGCTGACGTTACAGTTTAGTGGGGAATGCTTTTCGGTGGTTTTGAAACTTATCCATCTACGGGATGTTGGCTGATTGTTGAGCTGGGCAATCTGGGTTCAATTCCAGAGAATGCTAAAGAAAAAAGCTCGTATTTCTGCTGGGTCTCACTCCAGAGTTTCATTCTAGGATTTGACACAGAGACGCACAATCTCTCTATCTCTTTCTCTCTCGCTCCCTCTCTTTCTCTCTCTCTCTCTGTCTGTTGTTGGTCGGACGTTGGATTCCAGCCCCAAAGAGTACAACTAAACCGATGTAGACGTATAATTATTAAATGTGGAACTTTTAAGTATTTAAAATAAACTTACAAACTTCTTTTTAAACAAATTGAATGTAACTTTTATTAACAATTTACAACTTGAGGTGTAAATTTAGTAGTAATACTATGTAACTATGAAATGATATTCAAACGAAATCTAACTCACTACAAAAACACGTCCTTGAGTTATTCAAGTCTCTGGGCCGCCACCTGTCCAACGAACACCCACGTGACTAATTAACATAAAAGTGTGACAGACCTTGACGTGGTTTCATCATTTTACAAGACCAAAAACTAAAGCTCCCATTTCTTCTTCGTTACCTTGGCAACACACACACAAACACACACACATTTCATAAGACACACATACAGACTGTTTCTTGTATCTCTAGTTGCATACATAGTACTCCCTGTACTTGATGGGATGTTTGAATCTTTGGAGCATTTTCAATGACATGACGCTGGAGATGGAGGTTGTCAGCTAGAGATAGGGGTTGTTAGCTAGAGATGGAGGTTGTCAGCTAGAGATAGGGGTTGTCAGCTAGAGATGGAGGCTGTTAGCTAGAGATGGGGGTTGTTAGCTAGAGATGGGGGTTGTTAGCGGGGTGGGGGGCGATTTTGGTTGGACTCTAATTTCTCACCACTTCAAGTAGTGTACACCTGTAGCTCTTTTAAGCAAGACTACATACCCCCCCCCCTTTTTTTTTACGTCTGTCTGTCTGGTAAAAAAATTGAAGTTGTTTTTTTCTTCAACTTCCCATTCTCCGATCAAGTTGAAATTTTGCATAATTATTCATAGTCGATGACATTACAGGAATCAATCCAAAAATGAACCAATTAGTTCTAATCAATGAATTATGTTTGATATATCAGAAAGGTGCCAAACTCTGAAATTTTCAGATAAATTGAAAGTTATTTCCCTTGGATCAGTTTTTTTTGTTTAAATAATATTTTTTTCCATGCAAGACTATACATTTGATACGGTATCACGTTTCTGTGATATAGAAACAACTGCTTTGAAACGTCATAGGGATATACAATTGTACATCACATGGTACGATGTTAACATCAGCGGAAGTCTATGTCCACTCTTATTAAGGCACTTGCTACTTACTATGTAACGTATGGATTGAATACTTCGTTATTCGCCTTTACACATAGACAAATGCCGTTTAGCGGTAAGCAATCCTCACCCCCTCCCTCTCTGGGAATTTGGTCGAGGTCAGGTTGGTCCAGAGGTGAAGACATAGGTAGTGCCGTGCTCTGTGACACACTGCCGCAGTGACACCGAGGTGTGCGAACAAAAAAAAATGAAGGGAGGGAATCTCTATGGAATGTCAGCGGTGTGCGCTCCCCTTTCTGTAGTACAGAGTTACGACCCTTTAGGGAACACCATTAGGGACCAATGTCTTTTTGTTTTGGAATTTTTGTTTATTGTTCACGTTCTCGAGAAATGAGTTTGTGCTGTGGATACTAGTGTTCGTTGATCGTGGATTATCAACAGTGGAATTGAGGATTATTATCAGCTAAATTGTGCATTATTCTCGGTCTCCCCAATGATTTCTTATTGCAGTTTCTATTTTTCTGAGTGCAAGAAAATGTCCCCATCGTCGTAAAGATCTGTATGTAGAGAAACTTCAGGTGTATGTAACTAGATAAATCAGTTTGTTTTGAAATGAGGCGAATATTAAGGATGATCCATAAGATCTGTGCATTTAGAATTGTATAAACTAACTAGTCGACCGGCGGCATAGCATACGCCGCTATTTTCCAGGGCAGGCCTTAGGCACTGCAACATATGCGACCACAGTGGGTCCCTAACTTTCTTTGGACCCGTGCTAATTTTTTAGGTATATAAATGATTAAATTGAACCATTTTATAAAACATAACAGATTTCCCGCGGCCTCTTGATTTACCGGGAGCACCCTGGAAATCTCCTGAAATGTTATTAAATGCTATGCCGCCGGTCGAAAAAGTTCTGGAAATTTCCGGACATTATTAAAATCTTTTTAAATTAAAAAAAAAATATGCTATGCTATTTTGTGAATGAAAATAGTGCGGATTTGGATATATTATTTCCCATTCACACCGTGGTGCGTACGCCATGGGATCTTCCCATTTGCTTGTTATAAGTAAAAATGCGTGAATTCATGAATGAAAAATACTATGAATGGAGATTTAAAAAAAATGGCTAATTGACCTTAATTTACGCGATATTAAGAATATAGCTGCACTCATGTAACAATGCTTTAGAAAAACAAATTTGAATGTTAATTTGATTAAATGGACTATATATAATTAGTATGTTCATGTGCTATATAGCCTACTTGCGAAGAGAAGTTCCATAATCTTCTTAGAGTTGAATTCGAGTTTTAGATCTAGATCTAGATCTAGGAACAGATTTTAGATGTATAAATTATTAAATTAAACCATTTTATAACATATAACATATTTCCCGCTGCCTCTTGATTTACCAGGAGCCCCTGCGATATCTCCTGAAATGTTATTAAATATAGACCTACGAAAAAGTCCTGGAAATCTCCGGAAATTATTGAAATCTTTTGTAATTCAATAGTAGATATATATATATACGTGTTTTCACGAAGTTACTTCCTTTTCCCGGTCTATAGATTTCTTTATGTCTCTATGCTATTTTGTGAATGAAATAGTGCGGTGCGGATTGGGTCCATTCACACCGTGGTGCGTACGCCATGGGATCTTCCCTATTTACTCGTTGTTGTTGTTGTTGTTGTCTGACCTAATTCTTTGAGGATTATATATATAGATTGTTTAGAGTTCACTTATTGTAACTATCACACGAGTCTGTTTTGAATGGGTTTCCTTTAAGATAGGGAACAAAAAAAAATTGGTCATCGATTCTTTATAGTGCTACTTTCATTATCGGGATGTTGTTTTTCACTCTTTGACGTGTTTTAATCTCTGACTAGTTAATACTTTGTTTTTGTGTTGTTGTTTTTTTATGGTTTAATTGGTGTGAAGTGAAATTAGAAGCGGACAGTGTCGGCACGCATTACGTCTAGTTGTGTTCATCAAGGCTTTGGTTTGTCGAATTGTGAACCAATGAAATAATTTTAGATCCGCAGATCTGACGACAAGCTGGGCCGTGTAATGGCTTAGCAATTAATTACGCTGCAGTTGATTAGTTGAAAGCAAATCTGACATTTGAAATACAACCCTCAAAGTCTCTATACAGCATGCATGCTCTTTTAAGTGACGATTTCTTGGAGAGATATTGCGATTATATTTAAAAAAAAAAAACAGCATTTCAGATCGTGACATTTCTTTAATTTATATCCACGTATCTAATTGAAATCTCTTCTACTTCTGGGGTTAAAAAGTTAAGTAAAGTTTCCCTTTCAGACCTAGTGGTCTATAGGGCAGATGATGTAAAGGTCATCTGATTCTGTGGCCCACGGTTAACGAGGGTGTCATGTGGCCAGCACAACGACCAACCGCCTTTACTTTTCCCCAACTAATGTCAGGTACCCATTAGAGCTGGGTGGACTCAAGGGCGCCCGAAAATCCCGAAATAAAAATCCCAGTCTTCACCAGGATTCGAACCCGGGACCTCCAGTACGGAAGCCAAGCGCTTTACCGCTCAGCCACCGCGCCCTCCTTCTGGGGTTAGTCAGCGCTTATCTGCGGAACAGGAGGTCTATGGATCGAATCTTGTTGGAAACAATTTTTTGGGGGGGCTGGCTATGGTTGTGATTACTATGTACCCACTTACAGTAGTGATTCCATGGTTCAGTGGCTTGAACTATATTTCCCTTTTAACATTAATCTGTCGACTTATCTTGACTATTGTACCACTGGAGGGTCCCTCTGTGTTCGTGGCTTCTCCCCCCCACCCCCCTCCTTATATCCTAAGCTCTGTCTCTGGTTCGTATTCAGCGGAGCAAGCCCCGCGATGATTTCTTCTTTTGAAACACATTCTTGCATAATTTCAAGTCCTGGCCTATCATTGAAATCAGTCTTACAAGGTAGATGAGCATCCCTCTCTTCGGCCCCCTTACTTATCTCATGGGGTCGTACGGTAGATGGAATAAAACGATAGAACAAGGGGCAATAAGTCACGGCGTCACAGAGTTATATCTAGAGTTAGAGAAGAGTGATCTCCTAATGATATATTCAGTGACACGATCCCAGAAGGTAGTTTGGTGGTCAAAAAGAATTTTGGTGACGCGTCTTTCGTCTGTAGTGCTCGCAGGAGAGTTTGAAGTTGTAGTCAATAAGCTTTTAAGTAGACATAAATTCTTTTTATACATCTAACAATTGTTAGAGCATCGAAATATATAAAGTAAAGTTTCCGTTTCAGATCTTGTGGTCTATAAGGGCAGATGATGTAAAGGTCATCTGATTCTGTGGCCTACGGTTAACGAGGGTGTCATGTGGCCAGCACAACGACCAACCGCCTTTACTTTTTCTCCTTATAATGTCAGGTACCCATTAGAGCTGGGTGGACTCAGAGGCGCCCAAGGATTCCGAAATATAATCCCAGTCTTCACCAAGATTCGAACCCGGGACCCCCGATTCAGAAACCAAGCGTTTTACCGCTCAGCCACCGCACCTCCATCGAAATATATGATACTAGTTGACCGGCGGCATAGCATACGCCGCTATTTACCAGGGCCGGCGACCGCAGTGGGGCCCGCATTTCATAGGACCCGCAATTTTATAGGACCCGCTCTAATTTAAAGTGTAAAAATTATTAAATTAAGCCATTTTATTACTTACAACAGATTCCCCGCGCCATCCTGTCGATTTAACATCCCTATAATTATTTGTCTGTTAAGCTATTGCTTTAAAAGAAATCAAACACATTTTTAACAAAATATAGTCATTTATAACGCTGTTAACCATCATGCTGTAAGGGAAATAAGTCTTTGGCATATGGTTGAACACAATCTGCAATTACAAACACAATAGCACACTACAGACTGAAAAGATAAAATATAATTTTTAAAAAGTCGAAGAACAAAACTCCACTTGTCTCTCTAACCTTGCTAATGCTTTTTTTTTCCCACCACAATTGTTCACAAATACTCGTATTAAAGGTCTTTTGCAAGTCAATGGATTTTTTTCTAAAGAATTATAGAGCATCTGCGTTCTAGAAAACCTTCTCTTTGACTATTAAATACATAAATAATTCGAGTTTTAAATATGGTTCTAATTTTTCGCATTATAAAATAAGTAAAGCGAATGCGTTAAAAAAATTATTAATGGAGCTAAAAATAGAAATGACCTATTTACTTGTTGTTGCATGTTGTTGCATGTTGTTGCTCGTTTGACCTCTTACTTTGAGAAATAATATATAGATAGCGAAAATAGGATTATAGATGTTTCTGGCAAAGTCTTTGAGTGTAACTTTCTCATTAGGTCTGTCGTAAAGTGTCGAAAAAGGAAAAGAAGCTATTAGTTTTTTGTGGAATGTCTGTCCGTCCGTCCCGTTTAGATCTCGTTATGAATGCGATTTTGTTCTTTTTGGGAAATGTTACGTCATAAGCAGGACTTCCCCCTCTGCGACCGCCTAAAGAGTTTTCACTCTTGTGTAGTTGTATATTACATGTGAGGACAATATGAAATAGAGAATTTTAAAACACAAAGTGTATAATGAAAGGCGTAGGTGTGTTCTATTCAAATGTTCTAGTCCTTGGTCACACGTCTATGACTTAATAGTAGACAAGGTGTGAGGCGCCCTGAACTGACTTCGTGGGTCAAACTGTCTGTGATCCTCTGACTTAATTGTACTGTAAGTCGACGGCTTATTCCGTACCACGACCTGTCGTGTGTCCGACACTTGCGACACACACACGCCTGACTCAATCATTTATTGGGACTTAGGTGTTTAACAAGTCAGTAGGGGTGGGGAGTAGTCTGGAGTCTAACGTTCTGTTCTGTCTTTGTCTCTGTCCACGGTTTAAACTAACTGGATCTACACCATCCTTTAGTTCTTGGCTCGTGTACTCAAACAGCTTGATCTCTGTGCTCATGCTACTACATGCTCCCTTAGTTGGATTGTCCTATTCATTGAAATGTTTCGGCGTGTTGGCCATATAAATGTCTGCGTCATGGAGTGACTGTGGAAAGAGGTGAACGATTGGTTGTCAATGATGCGAGATAAGCCGCATTGTCGTCAGCGGTCTTGGGTGCTGTTACGGTAGTAGCGCACCATGGTGTGAATGAAAATGGTGCGAATTTGGATACTGAATGGAAGGAAGACTAAAAAGAAAGAAGCTAGAGAAAGATGAACATGACGCGAGTTGAAACTACTATGTTTACGTATTTTGTGATAATATTAATGAAAATATTTCTAAACTGGAAAATTAGAGTATTTGTTTATTTTCGTATCTACTGTTTTCCGAGAGTCATGCGCTACAGGACGCCAGAACTAGGTTGTGATAAACGCTGTACATAATATTGTTCACAAAGAAGTTATTAAAAGTTTTACAAGATATAACGCGCCTAACACAGTCTAGTTGTCTGCTAGCAGTTTGGTGCTACAAGTCAACAGCAGTCCGACACGCCAGTCACAGACCTCATCACCGCAAAAAATTACGCCCCCCCCCCCCCCGGCGGCTTCATTACTCACTGAGAGCAGAAGTTCCGAGAGGCTTATAGCATCGCATCACAGACCGGATATGGTACGCGGGCCGTAGGCTGGGCATCACTGCTTAGTGACACTTATTTTGTTAAGACCAAATCTGAATACGATCATGGAATAAGAAACATCTTTGCTCTCTTGACGATTTGTTTATAATGCTGTTAATGTCATTTGTTTTTAAAAAAAGTTCTTTTGGCATTGTCTTGTAAACACAAACGAGGCGCAGATGTTCTTGAGTGCTCGTTCCCTGCCACTTCGTTCAATCCCATGCAGAGATGGGCTGTTATTGTGAAACGTTTAAGACAACCATCGATACCTGAAGTCTCTATAACAACCATCTCTACCTGAAGTCTCTATAAC